>JAPFFF010000032.1:535000-739672 GCA_039105265.1 Tritrichomonas musculus
CAGACGAAGTATCATCAGATGCAGTATCATCAGACGCAGCATCATCAGACGAAGTATCATCAGACGCAGTATCATCAGACGCAGCATCATCAGACGAAGTATCATCAGATGCAGCATCATCAGACGAAGTATCATCAGACGCAGTATCATCAGACGCAGCATCATCAGACGAAGTATCATCAGACGCAGCATCATCAGACGAAGTATCATCAGATGCAGCATCATCAGACGCAGTATCATCGGATGCAGTATCATCAGACGAAGTATCATCAGATGCAGCATCATCAGACGAAGTATCATCAGACGCAGCATCATCAGACGAAGTATCATCAGATGCAGCATCATCAGACGAAGTATCATCAGACGCAGTATCATCAGACGCAGCATCATCAGACGAAGTATCATCAGACGCAGTATCATCAGACGAAGTATCATCTGACGCAGCATCATCAGACGAAGTATCATCAGACGCAGCATCATCAGACGAAGTATCATCAGATGCAGCATCATCAGACGAAGTATCATCAGACGCAGTATCATCAGACGCAGCATCATCAGACGCAGTATCATCAGACGCAGTATCATCAGACGCAGTATCATCAGATGCAGTATCATCAGACGCAGCATCATCAGACGAAGTATCATCAGACGCAGCATCATCAGACGAAGTATCATCAGATGCAGCATCATCAGACGCAGTATCATCGGATGCAGTATCATCAGACGAAGTATCATCAGATGCAGCATCATCAGACGAAGTATCATCAGACGCAGCATCATCAGACGAAGTATCATCGGATGCAGTATCATCAGACGAAGTATCATCAGATGCAGTATCATCAGACGCAGTATCATCAGATGCAGCATCATCAGACGAAGTATCATCAGACGCAGCATCATCAGACGAAGTATCATCGGATGCAGTATCATCAGACGAAGTATCATCAGACGCAGCATCATCAGACGAAGTATCATCGGATGCAGTATCATCAGACGCAGTATCATCAGATGCAGCATCATCAGACGAAGTATCATCGGATGCAGTATCATCAGACGAAGTATCATCAGACGCAGCATCATCAGACGAAGTATCATCGGATGCAGTATCATCAGACGAAGTATCATCAGACGCAGCATCATCAGACGAAGTATCATCGGATGCAGTATCATCAGACGCAGTATCATCAGATGCAGCATCATCAGACGAAGTATCATCGGATGCAGTATCATCAGACGAAGTATCATCAGATGCAGCATCATCAGACGAAGTATCATCAGACGCAGCATCATCAGACGAAGTATCATCAGACGCAGCATCATCAGACGCAGTATCATCGGATGCAGCATCATCAGACGAAGTATCATCGGATGCAGTATCATCAGACGAAGTATCATCAGACGCAGCATCATCAGACGAAGTATCATCGGATGCAGCATCATCAGACAGCGGTGAAGCAGCTAAATTACTGGAATCAATTGAATGGTCTACAATTGAAAGTTGTACTGGAAAAACTTGCACAATACCTGAAGATGCAGTTGGTCACAAAATCCGAGTCATTGTTACTGGAGATGGTGAACATTATGATGAATCAACTTTCACTTCTTCTGAAGTTGGACCTATACTACCGAAACAAAGCTCCGAAGTAATTGATTCATCAGAAGAAGAAATTACATCATCATCAGAAGAAATTCAATCATCAGAAGAAGAAATTCAATCATCATCAGAAGAAATTCCATCATCAGTTCCTTCAGAACTACCTTCTCAGACAGAAAGCCCAACCTCACTTCCTTTAGCAACAGCCACTCCACAACCTACAGTGCCAGGAGCAGATTGCTTTGCAGGCAATCCATTTTGCCAACAATGTGGTAATCCAATTTCTATTTGCATTAGATGCCAGGGCGGCTATACTCTAAATAATGGTAAATGTATAAGAGATAATAAATGCGACAATGTTGTAACAAATTGTGTCAAATGTTTTGATGATAATCCTTTGTCTTGCGAAATATGTGAAAAAGACTATGGTCAATATAAGGGTTCATGTACATATTGTCCTGGAAATGAAAACCCAGGAGATAGATGCCCACCAGAATGTTCAATAATTCCTAACTGCGATCAATGCTCATACAGATACGACACAATAGTTTGCAACCAATGCGATAAAAACTATACTACAACTGAAGATGGATTAAGTTGCGTTCACGTTAGAGACTTACCAATAGATTATTGCAAGAATGATTATGGTGAAGAAAGTAGCTGTCTTGAATGTGATGAAGAAGATCATAGAAAATGTAAGACATGCCGTCCAGGCTTTACATTTGATGAAGAAAATAAATATTGCTATTGTACTCATATAGTTCATGGTGGACGTTGCTACCTTGAAAATGAAACAAGCTGTGATGAAAGCGTGACAAACTGCAATTATTGCATCAATTCTAACCAGTGCATATATTGCAAGGATAACTATGGTGTAATTAATGGAAAATGCGAATTAATTGAATGTAAAATCGAAAATTGCGATTCTTGTACAGCCTATAATAATGAAATTGTTTGCGGTAAATGTGTTTCTGGCTATTTGGCATCACCCGATCATAAGTCTTGCATTAAAGAAGAAAATATTACTTGCTCAATTGTTCCTGGTTGTATCTTATGCTCAAACATTGATGGTCTCTGTACTCTCTGCAATTCTACAGATTTCGAAGAAGAACCAGTACGATTACCTGGTGACGAGTTTTATTCCTGCAGGTGTAAAGGAGATAATGAATTAGTTAACGGAAAATGTATGGAGCCAATTCGACCAATGACACCACCTCCAATGAACGAACCTTTTATTCCTGTTCAAGAAAATATGACAACAAAACTTGACGATGGAAGGACTCAGGTTATCGGATCAGAAGAAAATATTTCAGCCATTTATCAAATGGCTGTTGGCAGTGGTATTAATGATGTTGTCGTTTCAGAAAATATTTCAACCATTATATTCAAGGTTACAAATAACGGAGAAGCAAAAATAGATCCATTAAATAAGGAGACAGATGTCACTCTTGAATTAGGTGGTGGTGAATCAAAATTAACAATCCCACCTAGTAGTGAAAACATTGAGCTCAAAGGATCTGGTGAAGTTGTTATTAAACCATTATTGAAGGATGGTGCTACAGAAGCTAAAGAAGTCAAAATCAAGAAAGTTGTTCCACAAGCAAACTCTGAAATGTCATTCAAATCTGATGTTCCAAACTTAATCTTAAACGAAGTTCAAATATTCGGTGAAACTGTTTTGACTGGAGATTCCGCTGAAGGACACGAAACTAAATGCCAAGAGATTCTTTTAGAAGGTAGTTCTATCTTGAAGCCAAATCACATTACACTTGAAAAAGTTAAGATTGGATTGAAATCATTATTGAATTTAGAAGGAGATAACAATAACCAAATCGACACCAGATTTGATGACAATAGTCGTATCAGCATCTATTACAACAGAACTGTCACTGAACGTCATTTCCCAATCGTTATCAAGAACTGCTTCCCAGACTTTGGAAAGGTACGTCTTGGAGTTGAAAAAATTGCAGCCAACATATTCCTCCCATCTGAGCAAGCTGATGAACAACTACTCATTGCTCAATTCACTAATGATAAGGCTACACCTGATGAACTAATCTTGAATTGCACAGATTTGGCTGGAAAGTTCGACGATCAAAATGATTTCGGTCAAGCAACTTGCATCAATGTAACAGATGCAGATGGCGTAGTTAAAGAAGTAGATTTGGTTGCAAAGAGAATTGATACTGATCGTGATTCTGACAAGAAGAAATTAAGTGGCGGTGCAATCGCTGGTATCGTCATTGCTTGTATCGTTGTTGTTGCAGCAATCATCGCCCTTCTTGTTTACTTCCTTGTCATTAAGAAGAGGAATCAATCAACAACTTCAACACAAGGAGATTCATCAATTGCTATTTAAAAAAAATAGCATTTTTTATTTTGGTTCTCTCCTTAAAATTTATTTTTTTAACAAAAAAAATAAAATCACTTAAATTTGTTTTTGAAAAGAGAGAAAACTGTCTTAAAGAAACATGTTTCTAAAAAAATAGATCTGTTTTCTATTTATAAATTTTAAATTGCTATATCTATATAATATATTTTTGTATTGAAACAAATTTAAATAAACCATTGAAAAAGATTAGATCAAAAGGGCATAATTTCACCTAAACGATCAAAAAAAGGTAAAATAAAATTTCTAAACTATGTCTCGAAAGTCAGTTTGCTTTTTTCTTCTGTAAACTATACAATTATGGTACTGAAAAACATACAAAAACGGACTGAGTTTTGATTCGTCTCAATTTTTTAATTATTATTAGATTTTGTTAAAATTGAAAGCAACTCTTTATATATTTTTCTTATTATATTATGCAAACTTGGAGGACAACTGTATGGATATATTATGCAAACCCTTCTTTAAATGCAGAGCATTCTCACAAATTAAATTTTTTAAAAAACGTTATTTATACAAAATTGAAAAGAAAAATGGCCAACCAAATAAATAGTGAGTAAATAAAAATGTCGACAAAAATTGTGAGAAAAATTATCGAACTGGCTTTTGAGTTTAAATTTGCAATTTAGCCATAACTTTCAAATTCGTGGCTTTGATATCTTTTTTGATTTAATATATAAAGAGTTGCTTGAAAGAGCTGTGCGTATATCTGCTTTTTGAATTATCAATTAAAAGATATTATTAATGGTAATCTTGTCTGAATACTTGGGGGGGGGGGGGGGTAAGTATTGAGGTATTCTTTCCCATTGTCAAGTGTGAAGAAAGTTATTCCGTAAAACTCAATTCTTTTTCGTCAAACTCGTTATGATTGAACTGGATTTATGAATTCTGTTTACCCTCTGAAAAAGTTTAAACTTACTTCCAAAAAGGGTTTTTAATAACCGATTTTTAATTGAAAATTTACCTTAATAATAGCCATATTCACTCCACTTTGGAGTGAATAATATAATGGTAATACTGATATTATCTTAATTATTTACTGGAACGTTTAAGAAAGAATTTACATTCCCCTCTCAAATATTTGAGTTTAATTTGAAAGGGGGATTCAAATTTCAGAATTTTTGAGCGGTTTCTCAAAACCTTACTTCCAAATGTCTGCCCATTATTTTTTCTCTCAATTTACTTGACAAAAAAATATTTATTTCAATTTTACAAAGCCCCTATTATTTCTTTTCAATTTAGACTCTATCAAATTTTTGATTATTTCATTAAATCATCAAAGATCAATTCAGTTTGCAGACATTTTCATAAGTTTTCGCCAATAATCTAATTTGACTGTTCCTTTTATTGCACTTGGTGCCAAATTAAGGATTCATAATTTTTTATTATTAGCAAACAATCAAACATTTAGAAGAAACACTTGGATTTTTGTCCATACACCATTATGCATCTCTGATTTTTATGATTTTTGCTTGACGTTTCCAATATTCAGTATAAATATTTCTAAAGTATACTCAACTCTGTAAAATTATTTAAAATAAATGCTCACCCTATTGATTTACGCCATTTTCAAATGGAATATCCATATATTTTACCTGTTAATTGCACTCTTTATGAGCAAGCTAGTAAAATTTTATTTTAATTCAATTTTCATATATTCTTTCTGATATTTTTAGCTGTTATTTTCATGATCAGTTCAATGTACTGATTCATTTGAAATCAAATATGATATACTTATTTAATGCCAATATCATAGTATGAACAGTGCAAAATCCTTATTTGATAACATCATAATTCGGCCTTCAATTTTTTGAATGAGTTCTTTGAATTTTTTTAATTCTTTAATATACGTTTTTACTATAATGATGGAAACATATTTAAATATTTCAATTTAAATTAAATAGTGTATGCGGTATATATTATCTTACTAACTTTGTTTTTATCTTATAAATTATTTTGTCTTAGAATAACAATTCAAATTAAATATTATTGTTCATTATAATATAAAAATATAAAATAAATATTAGCATGCCATAATTATAATCAATTAAAATTTATTAAAATCACTGAGATTCGTATAATTTATGATTCTCACCAAAAAATGAAAATAGAATTTAGATATTAACAATTTTGATTCACTTTTATTTTAAGGAAGCAAATTTATTTCAATATATTCTGCTATATCGTTCTGATGACATTCAATAAACTTAATGATTATCGAATTGTAAAACGTAATGATATGCCTCTTCCTGTGAATTTGATTCAATTGTCGCAAGAAATATGTATATCAAATGTATTTCATTGAATGAAAAGTGAAAATTGTGTATAAATTGAAATAATGTGATAAAATCACATTTATTTTAATCCTATCTTGTAATGCTACTGTTAAGTAACACGCTCTATATTTTTAATTATTTTTATTAGTTGAGAATTAATCGTGATCAGTGTCAATGATTTAATTCCTAACTATTATTTTTTTTTTTCCAGTTTTAAGAGGATTTGAGAAAAAAAAAGGATCATTTTTCATATAAAAAATAATTTTCTATTTTTAAGGGTGTACTGCTGTAAAATATATAAACCTTTCAAAATACAAAAATCTTATAGAAAATAAATTCAATGGTGGCTTTTTCGGAAAAAGTTTAGGTCAATTTGCACATTTTTTCTCCTAAACGATCAAGACGAATATCCAATTTAATACGTTATTGTAGAAAATAAATTCAATGGTTGCTCTTTCGGAAAAAGTTTAGATAGTTTAGAAATTAAATATTTTTATGATTGAAATATTTTTTTATAATTTTGGTCTTAGATTTATGTTATTTATTTCATTTTTACAGGAAGGAAATAATTTCACAAAAAAATTGAATAAAATAATTATTTCAGAAAAAGTTGAAATATATGAACAATTTTTAATAATAGTTTAAATTAATTTAAATTTATTTTATTCAGTAAACATTTATTTTTATATATTTATCTCTATTTATTATTTTATTTATAACTATATATTATTTAACTATTGTTACATGTTAAATATTATATGCATCAATAAATATTATCAAAATTAAAAAAACCAAAAATTATATATTGAATTGATCTTTCAAATATTCTCAAATAGAAAAAATATTTTTAAACTTTTTCATAAATTATTTTTTTTATTATAATAAGATTATATCTATCTTTTTATGATTTATTTATATATTATTATTCTATTTAAATATCTATAATATAAATATATAAATATATTCATAAAAATCATTTGATAATATTTTTCCTAATAAAGTTTTTAACATAAAAAAAAATTAAATATATTTTTTTTAATTTTAAAAGAATTAATATTACAGTAAATATTTCCTTAAATAATTTAATATTGACATTTAAATAATATATAATTTATATAAACACAGAAAAATGAATAATATATGCAAATAATATTATTAATAAGAAGGTTTATGTATGATATAAAATTATAATGTCTTTCACAAAAAGTTATATAATTCTGATAATAAAATAAATATCATAAAAAGTTTTATATTATTATTTCTTTTTGTATCTCATGAAATATTAGAAAAATATTAAATATATATTTAAATATAAATTAATAAATGAAAATAAATTTATATATATTTAAAAATAAGTTATATAATCTTTTTTTAAAGAGATTTTCTTAATAATTATTTTGAAAATCAGATTTTTTTGAGATCTAAATATAAAAATAATTACTATTATATTTATTTATTTATTGTATTGTATTTAAAATAAAATTTAAATTTTTAAAATTAATAATTGTTGCTTTTGAGAAAGCTCATTGAATTTTTTCTTCAGAATTATCAAGTACACCCTTAATTTTGCCATTGAAAAATGATAATCAATAAAAATGATAATTTTGCCATTGAAACAAATAAAGTAGGGTAGAAAGTAGACTTGTTATTTTGAGAATCGATATCAAAAACGTCACTTTTTTGCATCTGATACTCGATTATCAGTTTAAAAATCTGATATCGAGATTATCGATTATCAAGATATCAAATATGAAATGTGATATAAAAATAATTGTAAACTTGATATCAATTACCGAGATTTCGAGATCTCAAACAGATTTATCTTTTTTTTAATTTGTATTTGTGATTTTATTATATTTAAAAATATATAATATAATGTATTGATGTTTATTTTAAGATTAAAATCAAAAAATACATTCTTTTTTTATGAAATATTTGAGATTACAATACGATCATATTTTTATCAAAAAGTTTAATTGAAAATTCTGATATCAAAAGCTGAGAAAAAAAATTCTCGATCTCTGAAATCGATCTCGAGAATCTGTGTATATTTATGTATCGATATCAAAAAGTCAATCAATTATCTATCTCGGGAATCGGAGAATAGCAAGTCTTGTAGAAAGTAAAATCCTATTGTGATATTTATATTTTATTGCATATATGCATTTCATATAATATTAAAAAAAATATTTTGTTATTGTAAAATGTTTTTTGGCGGTAGAAAAAGATATTTGCATTTATTTTTTAGTTTATAAAGGTGAAATAATTATCGTAAAGGTGATTTTTTTCAATGAAATTTTTATATTATTTTCTGAAGAATCAAAAAGGTATTGTAATAAAAAAATAACTATTTCTATTTATTATAACATATAAAATCTATTTTTATGAAAAAAAATATTAAATTAATGATCTTTTGGAAAAAACTGAATATCTTCAATAATCAAGTAAAAATCATCAAAATTAAAATTTGTTGTTTAATTATATATCAAATACAATTAAGTATTTATTAGTATAAATAAAATAGTAATTTTTATTGAGATAATCGAAATAATAATCATCTAGAAAAATCTACCGCCAGAAACTTTATAAAAAATTTAGGATAAATTTGGGTGCATATATAAACTAACTCAAAAACGCCCGTTACCGTGACTCCGACGACTGTCTTTTACACAGCTCCACCATGCCGAAACGACCCAAAAAACGCCCATTTCGATGACTCCAACGACGACATCTCGTCAATGATGCACCCTCTGTGAGTGACTGGAGCTGTGTTCGGGATGGTCAAGTATGGAAAGAAGTCACCTCCACGGTCTTTGTTACTGTCGTACTTTTGGTAGGGGCTGAAACTGAGCTCCGTAAAGAGAGACCAAGCAGGGAGTTCTTCACCACCTTCTTCATAGAAGTACTCTGGGATGATGTCTTCGAGGTCGAAGATGAAGTTCTGTTCGGTGAGGTTCTCCATCAGCTTGTTCATTACTTTGGGTGTTAACTGTTTGGACTTCCACCCCCATTCACTTTGAACTGGATCTTGTACATTTCGATGATGGGTGTGTTCTACTTCAGTCGAGGGAACAACTGCTTACGATCCTTATTGTTGAGCTTTTCGAAATTGATGGTCCATTGATGTTGATTTCTTTCGAGTTGTTCCATGATGTCGTCAACCATTCTCTGTTGTTCATTGCCCAGTTCTTTCCATTCCCTGAAGGATTTGAGGTTATTAATGCTCTCTTCACGACGTTCATTTGAGGTCCAGATATCGAATTCGTTAAGGTGTTTCTCGATTTGGGTCTTCTTCAACGATTGAGTTCTCCAGAACTCTTTGATGTCGTTGATGTGCTCTCTGATATCGGACTGGTCTCGTTTATGGACTTCCATGTCGAATCTGAGTCTACGTTGTTCTTTACTGATGGTGTCTTCGAGATGAATCTTCTTTCGATCTCGCTTGAGTTTGTTGAAGAGGTAGTCATCGGTATCGATGCACTTTGTTGGATGTCGTTGACGCCTGGGTGCATGAGGGAGACCTAAATGTTTGATCTCGGTTTTTCCATGTTCATGAATTCATTATTGAAGACCTTATCGGCGTACTTCCCAGCTTGATATCCCTTCGCAAAGTTGTAGAAGGACATGAATTTGGTGCCATCGTTGTCGTAACCTAGCTCAAGGGCTTTATCGGCTATAGTACCGACTAGCTCATCCACGAAACGGGACTTGTTTTGGTTGAATATCTTCTCAGTGACCCTCTTTTTGATACCCAGTCTACGTTGACTGTGTTGTATGATTCACAGATGCCATCGTTGCTGATGTCCAGCATACGAGCTAATCGTCTCAGATGGCTGCAGTCGACATCATCAATTGGTCGTAGTTCATTTCTTTCATACCTGATAAAAAGTGTCGATATGGATGATAGACCCCGAGGCCGTCACTCACAGCGGGTGCATCATTGACGAGATGTCGAAATGGGTGTTTTTAGGGTCGTTTCGGCATGGTGGAGCTGTGTAAGAGACAGTCGTCGGAGTCAAGGCAATGAAGTATTATAACGACCAGTTACTAATGCTGCTCGATGAGTTAGAGACGTAATGGTAGTCTTAAATGTGGTTTTTATTTGGAATGTTCTTGTTTCTTGATTATACTCCCATTGAAACCAAGACATTATATTTAATACTGATTGTAATTCTTTGATAGTAAACTGAGTTTCAAATTTCGGTACCATTCAATTTTCTGTAGGCATATTAAAAAGCCAAAATAAATTTTTTTTATTTTGAATTTTGAGATGGATTAAAAAAAAATATTATATACTAATAAAAAAAAATATACATGCTAATAATAAAATAATATTAAATACATATAGATTAAATTTATTATATACAATAAAATATAATATATTTAACATTTTAACATCAAAATAATTATTATTATAAATGATATATATATTTTTAATTTTTCATTTTTTCAATTAAAATTATTATTGTTTTCTCACAAATCAATTCAAAAAAGAAAACATAAATATATTCCAAAATATTGTTATTTTTATTTTTTGATATTATTTATGCAAATATATCAATTTGTAATTGAATTTATTTATTTCAATTTTTTTGCTAATTTCTGTATTATCTCACAAATTTTGAATCAAAAAATTGGCCTTTAGATAAATTAATTATAAACATACATGTCCAATTTCATATCGAATTTGATTCATGTTTTCGAAAACTAAGTTTACAAAAGCTTGATTAAAGAACACGCTTCTATTTTTTGCTATATCTAGCAACATTTTACAAGATTATTATTGAAATATTAATTGTGATTTCCACCAATATATACGTTTTGAAGAAATCATATTATAAATTTATCGTTTTTTTGAATAATTACAATAATATATTCCTCCAAAAGTTCAAAACGTTTTCAAAAAAAATATCACAATCATTTTTGGATTGCCACACAAACTCAAATCATATGATTATTAATTGCAATTAAGTTCTTATATATATTTTTAATACCTAAATACAGAATAATAGCATTTCCTCTTAAGACTATGCATTTTCATTCAAATTTTTTTATTTTGTTTTTTATTTTGGCTTTTTGAATACCCAAAAATTTTATTTTTTTATATATTCAAAAATAAAATAAAACCAATTTAAATGGAGCCAGTTCATTTTCCCGTACCATTCAATTTTCTTTGAAATTTAAAATAATTCTCTCAATTAGACACAATTTTTTTGAATGGTACGGAAATCTGAAACCCAGTTTATTAGAAAATTTAGGAGTTCGAAAATAGACTTGAATATGTGTTGAATCATTTGACATCTCAAAATAATCTTCATCATTGGTTAACAGAATGTTACTCAAAGTTCTTAATGAAGATACATAATACTTGACATATTTACACTTCCAAGGTATATCTAAATTATTTGATACCTTTTTATATTCATCAGCATTTGTGCTCTGTACTGATACTAACATTTTATTATATCCTAAAATATCAATTAAACTTTATTCTTTGTTAGCAGGAGAAGCAAAGAAGCTAAAAGACAAAGATATAGAGATAGGTGTTAATGATGAAAACAACATAGATATCATAAGAAATGGAGACCCTGATGATTATCCAACATTTAGCTGTTTATACAATAAAGCAGAAATGGGGAACTTTTTTTGGCCCCCAAAAATTGAAAGGAAAATTGAGGGAAAAAATGTAAAAATGTGTTTTTAGCCCCCACTTTTTTGAAAAGTTTTTCAAATGAAAACAATCGTAAATGCATTAAAAAAGAGAGCAAAAAAAGCATATTAAAATAAAATATATGCAAAAAAAGGAAATTATATATTAAAAAACATATAAAGATAAAAATAAAACGAAAAATTCTAAAAAACATCAATAATTCTTGATGATTACTTTATTACGATAAACAATTTAATGATGGATAGAATAAAAAGGTAAAGAATCATTAACTCATACTGGAAATTATAAATTATTACAAAAAAAGCCATAAAGCTGGGGTTTATATTAACATGAATAAATTATTATATTTCATATTCATTATAAAAATATGAAAGTATAATAGTAGTATGGTTAAGGGGGCTACAGGGTCAAGCCCTTTCGCCCCCACTTATCGGCTTCAGGAGGTCGTTTGGAGAATTCCCAGGTGATTTGCTCAACCCTGGATCTGACTTAATGGGAACACTAGGGATTTCGTTATAGAGACATCTTTTTAGCCTCACCCCAAATGAGTACTCCCTATTACATTCACCATGACGACTTCGACGGTCTTTTCGTCCTTGATCAGGTCATGCCTAACGATATCAAACGTATCGTATCTCACGGTAAACATACGTTCCATAAACGACCCTTCTTCTTCAGCCCCAGTCAACGACAGGTGTACCGATACACCGCTACAGATAAGCTCGTCGAGATAGTGAAGGGGCACACGGCCGGCAACTCATTAGTGTTCAATCTAGTGACGGATGAGTCCAGACACGATGCTCTATACGTGAACGATCGGATGCTTGATATCATCAGGGATATGCCCAAGATCGAATTGCCGGACATGCGTCGCTGTCGATGAACGATCATTATTTTTGGTCTCAGAAATGGAGTTCATCGTCCCCCCGGATACCTCCGACACCAAAATGCCTCAAACGATTTCTCTATCGATTTTTTATCCCGTAGTCATACACATAAGATGAACGCCTACTACAGAGAAGATGTATTCGAAGCTATCGACATCTCTGAAGTTCATTCAGTCAACGATATCATCGAATTCATCGAAGACTACTTCGGTGATGAGATAGAGCTCGATGTTGAGGTTGAAAACGAATCCGATTTCGACAGACTCTTAAACGTAGCTTACGACGACGATATCGGCATGGACAGAAAGATCGAAGTTATCAAGACCATTATCGGATTGGTGTTGGATGACTAAATCGGATCTTCATTTTTGGGGTCCGTCCCCGGGATTAATACCTCCTTCAGGGATGAACAACAGTCATCAAATCCATCCATATCGAATTTCCGTAGTCCAACATTAATTTTTTATTTACCTGAAATGGCCAAGTTATTGAGTAAGCTCTCTAAGTCGGAGATCTTGTCGTTGCCTGGTTTCAATCAGTATAGATCTATGACTGTCCGTCAGTTGAAGCCAAACCTTAAGAAGATGATCCGCGAGCTGGAAATCGACTTCAGAGGTGTTCGAGTCAGGGATTACATCAACAAGGTAGAGTTGAATCGAAAAGCCGACAACGACTTCTTTGAACGCATGACCTCGACGAGAGAACAACGACAGAAAGAACTGGAACTGAAAGTCCAACGCGAACAGTCTCTCAAAGATAATGCTCTATTCGATCGTTACTTCGGAGACATCGATACTGGATACACGACATCGAAGACAGAAGAGAGACGCCGTTACGAAGAGAACGTTCACGACAAAGACGCGTATCGAGAAGACATGAGGGAGATGATGTTAGCGGTCAAGAACCATGAATCCTTCGAAGTCGATATCGATGACGGTTCTGAGAAACAGTACGCCTTTGTCAAGGTCTTGAGAGTAGTATACAAAAGGGGTGATTTAAGACCGGGGTCTTAAAACGCTTCGCTTCCCCCTTTCTCGGTTCTCCGCTCTTGACGAGCTTCGAACCGACCACCATAAATATAGGTCATCAATGCGGTCCATAACGGTCTTCAGTTTTTGATTTGTTATACGAGACCCTCTATTGCGCATAAAAAATCATTTTTTAGCCCTTAAATATATCAAAAATGGACTCTTTTATGAAAAAATTTTGATGTCTGACATGTGATATAAAAACTAAATTTTCTCATAAAATTTTAATATATTTATACTTTTTAAAAATATTGTAATAAAAATTTTAAAAAAATTTTGTGAATTGTGATATAAAATGTTATTCTCTCAAAATTTTATTTTTATTCTTTTAATTTTAATTTTTTATTCGCAATACAAATAACACCAAAAATGACCAACGAAGTTGCTCAGAGCATGCGCATGACTAAACAAGTTGCATACGTTTCTATTAATAAATTATGTGATAAATTAGAGGAATTTATTAAAGACCACAGTGTTGATTTAAAAACAAATGCATATGAATATTATGTTTTATTCAGTAAAGATACAGTATATGAAGATAGATTTGATAGTAATTATGTAGTATTTAAACCAATATTGATATCTTTATGGAAGAGGCAACAATTGAAATATAATGATTTACGCAAGCTGTTTGAATGTGAAAAATAATATATTAAAGCCAAATCTAAAGGTGCACATTACAACATAAACACTAAAGAGAATCTACAAAATTTGGTCATTGAACGTGAACCAAAAAAGTTTACTAATAGAGATGGAAAAGAAATAGTATACCATGATATTCGAAATTATGACACATACAGTTTGGTTAAAGAAATAGAATCCCGTTTAAAGACTAACTATCAGCAATTCATCAAAGAATGTGGCTTGTGAAAACACAAGACTCAAGCGCTGTTTGTGGACTATAATAGGTATACTTATATGAGCCATTATTTTTTTTGAATTTAATAGCATTCAAATGAGTAAAACAAAACTGATACTCGAACCAGGTCAGGTTATGCAAGGCAATAATACTCAAAAATTATTAGGATACTGTAATAGATTGAACAATGAATTAGGGTTTAATATTAGCACTACTTCAGGAGGATATGTACTTAGGGACAGTTCATATGCTACTCGTTTAGCAGAACCTCTTAACGAATTTCAATTTGGTTTACGTGAAGGGAATAGTGTTAATGATACTACCATGAATAGATTCATTGAAAGGGTTCAAAATGAAAATCCATATGATAGACCAATAGATTATTCTGATTTAAAAGATTTTAATGATTATCAGTTTAGTAAATGGGCTAGAACAAATAATGGTGTTTATAATGAACTCACAACAAGAATTAATTCCCGAACACTCGAACAATATAAAAAGACGTATCCAAAAAATATTATAAATGCTATCATTAGAATACTCAATAAACATGATTTTGCATCAAATGATAATATTCACCATAAATATGTAAGGCGTATATATCAAGAAAGTCTGGACCATTTCACAAATAGAGTATATCCACAGAGTGAAGGTGCTTCTAGCGACAATAATATTGTTCCCCCTTCTCAAACAGAGCAGTCAGGTTTTTTCTTTAGACTTGGAGAAGGAGAGACTTTTCCAGAATTGAATCCATTGAATAAATTAAGAAGAAGACCCCCTAATGAAACAACTCCAATTATAGATAACACTAATATTAACAATAACAATAATACATTTTTATTTCAAAATCAAATGGCACAAGAAGTAAATTTACAGGATTTAGTTAATGCCTACAATTCTTTTGCTCAACATCCGGTAGATATCAATACAATAGCGAACAATGTCCAAGAAATTCAAAGAATAGCAATTGAATCAATAAACCATTTTCGACATAGACCAGGTAGGGTTGGTGGACCAAAACAAGGAATGAATTCATTATGGGATATCGTTCTAGACAATAAAAAAGACATCAAAAGAAGAAGAAAAGCAACGACCCTTGCTGGGGCTCAAGATATTGTTAATAAACGAAATGCAGCAAATCCTAATAGTCAACCATGGTCTGTATCAGATGAAGATGTTAACGGGGATAATATTCCAGATATTATTATTAAAAATGGTAGCAACAATCCTATATATATTAATGGATACACAACAGCAAAGTCAGATTGGCCTGCACGATTTCATTTCTATACAGATTATGATGCAGCTGCTAGAAAACAATATAGGGATAATCATGGCAGAAAATCAATCACTGTTCCAATATATCTCAAGGAGAAATTGAATTATAGTTATAATAATGACCTCAATGGAAATCCACAACATTTAGGTGAGATGACAGGCTATGCAATGCCTGAAGCATGGAGAGATTACAAGTTAGATGGGTACGGTTTTGTTAAGGAGAAGCGAAAGAATGCCTTTGCTAGATTCCGCGATTATGTTGTTAGTCATGTTGTTGAAGATGTTATTAACCATCTTAGGACTCAAAACATATTAGATATCACTCCTAAATTCAAGGCAAGACTAATTATGATGGCTACGTCAAAATTATGGAAACACTCTATACTTAGTAAAGTTGCTCGTAAACGTGGTTTCACCTCAGTAGAACATGAAGAGTTTAAGAAATGGTGTAAGAAGAGTGAAGGAAAACGAATAGTTGATGCAGAAGTATCAAGCCTATTATTACATGTTCTTCATACTAATGGAAATCATTGGACTGCTGAACAAAGAGCACAACTCAGAAATAAGATTTATAATGATTTCGGACACGTTATTGTGGAATCAGCTCAAGAAGTCAATGAATGTGAAAGGAGAAATTTGATACACGACGAATATACTGGACAAGAAAGACAGGGCATGCAGTACACCCATCAAAATGATGAAGAAGGAGGTGAATGGCACGATGGTATCACACCAGGATATAATCGAGAACAGAATGGTGAATGGGACTTAGAAGATGATGAGGCATTTTTAAACTAAACATAATATGAGTCTTTTTTTGCATATCTATTAATATGTAAATGAATAGCCTAAAAGACGTCAATTATTTAGTATCTGATACACTAAAACAAAATAAAGATAATTTATCAGGTGCACTAATAGAACCTATTCACGAAGATATTCACGTTAAATATAATTCAGTAAATGTTATCGTAGGCAAACAAAATTCTGGTAAAACAGTTATTGCTCTACAAGAGATAATCAAAATAGGATTAATAAAAACACAAGGATTTGATATCAAATCCCGAGATTCCTCTGGAATTTTCCACCTATTAGTCTATATCACGAAGAATGGAGATGAAAATGATAGGAGCTGGCAAACATTGAAACATCTAATTAAAATGCCATATATTACAATCTCTGAGAAAAATGCAGTTGATTTTATGACAGAATTGATAGCTGCAAAAAATCTCTATTATCTTGTCAAAAGAGAACACTTAGAAGAAAGATTAGATGATGGACAAAAAAATGATATGTTTAATGTTTTACATATACAAGACTATAATAAAGAGTATCTTCACACATTAGTACTTTTTGATGATATCTCTAATAGCAAACTATTTTCATCAGAAGAATCATATTTTAGTCAACAACTTCGTAGATGTAGGCACACAAATATCACATACTTCTTATTAATCCAAGGATGGAAAGGAATTAAGCCACATATCAAAAATGAGATAACAACTTTGTTTGTATTTCCATGTTTTAATCGTCAACAGTTGCATTATATATATTCACAATCAGCTAGTAATTTAGATTTTGAAGAATTTTATAATTTATATAGACAATTAGCAGAAGAAAAAAATATTTATCCTGATTCACATTCATGCTTAATCGTTCAGGTATCAGAAGGCGGCAACACCATATTATCACAATGATCCGATTGAGGATTAATAAAATGAATAATATTATTTATTGTTTCTTTTATCTGTTTTATCTCTTGTTTCAATTCAGATATCTCACTGCTACGCAGGGCCTCACTTTGTGAGTCAATTTTTTTTTGATTTCCATTAATATTCTCTTCTTTAATCTTCTTTAACATTAAAACATTTTTTATTTTCGTTATGTGATATCCTTTTATGTAATACATTTTGTTTAATTTATGCGTGGTAAGTGAATCCATATCATTTTTATGCTTGTTATAATACAAATTAAATTCATCAACTGTATCAAACTCTTTAGTATACTTTGAAATAGGTTCAATTATTTTCACATCGTTCATTTACATTTGAAATAAATTTAAATTACTTTAATAATGGTATATCAAATCTTCCTGGATTAAAATACTGGGCATTTACAGGTGTATTATGCGCTAGCTCTAAGGGACGTTGTCCATTGTTAGTTTGTCTGATACCCGCCCCATTAACACATAAAGACTTATTGCCAGCAAATTTCCCTGCGTAGTTGCCTATTTTATTGATAACATTTCCTGCTGTCCCACCAATCGCGCCTCCAATAACTGAAGCTACTTTTGATACAATTTCTGCTCCTTTTTTAAGTACTGGTAATGCTTTTCCAATAATATTTTTTGCACCGCTAATCAAATTTTTAAACCAACTTCCAAATGCCATTTCAATTCCAGTAAACATAAACAAAGTTTAGTTTACTTTACTGTCGTAAATAAAATGTAAATTATTATAAACATTATTTTTATATTTAAACAAATGACTTATTACAACGCACAAACAAAGAATTTAGGAAATGATGAGGGTGATGTTTTATCATTCTTTCAATCAAAATTACGTAATCTTATACAAAGAAACGGTGGAGATAACACATTTTCGTTTGTCATGGAGGAATTCAAAGATAAAGATGCACCATTACCTGTAGGTACGAAAACACGAATAAAATTAACACATTCTGGGCACACAATTACACAAATTGAGAAGTCATTTACGACTATTCTTTTAGATTTTATCATAAAATTATCAAAACCAATTGACGTATCTGCTGACACACATGGACTGATGAAAATATTTGTTGGATTCAAAAATGCTGTAGAATTCTATGAAGATTGTAGATTTTGGATTAATGATAAACTCTTTGGCGCATATCGTCAAGATGAATTACAACGTGAATCATTTGCATATAATTCTATTAAGCCAAGAGATGCAAAAGCAACATCAAAATATTCACATTCCACATGGGAAAATGTTTCACAATTCTCTCCATCAATTTGTGGCTGTTATGTAGACTTAAAAGATATTGCAGATGGACAACCACATAAATTTACCATCGAATTGACTATACCATTTGTAGACCAATTAGCACTTCAAGCCTGGCAATTATATCCTAATGCAATCTGTGGAGAAATAGAAGAAGAAGTAAAAACAAGTTTACGCGCACTTGTATGGGCACAAGTGAATCCAAATGTTGTTAAAGAAACACTTCAATTTTTAGAAGATAAAGAAATAGATGAAGAAATGCCTGCTGTTATACCTATATCACGTAAATTCACACAAATTGGTAGACCATCAGTGATTGTCTCTCATTATTCATCAAATCCAACTCCTTCACAGAAGCTTCATATAGAGTATCAAAGATATAAAGGCGTAAATGTATATGATGATGATGTACTAGAGCATCCAACAATTGATTTTGGATACACAGATGAAGAATTCACTAAATATAAAGTATCACGTGATGATGTTAATAAAAAGGAATTTGCTGAATTAATCGCTGCTGGAAATCCTGATAAACCATTAGATGCTGGCGACACAGTGAAAATTATTAAAAGTGAATTAAAAGATGCATTATTAGCAACAACAAAATCTGATAGCATCAACCTGAAAACAGAAAAGATTACACTAGATGTTCTCGGTGGTACTATTCAATTAGGTCGCTCGAATTTAGCAGGATTTGGATTAAAACAAGATGTTTATAATGGATTATATCGTGAATTGCAAACACCATTATTGATTCCATCACAAGAACTCACAAGAGAAATATTTGAAGGAACAGCAAAGGTAAATGGATTAGAAATCAGTAAAAGTATTCCATTACGTAATGCAACAAATATCACAATGATGTTTCATAAGAGCCCTGCAGATATAACATGTTTCGATAATATTATGTATCAAAATGTGCAATTAGTTGTTAATAAAAGAACATATCCAGATACAGAATTTGCTAATACTTGTGCAGCCAGGTTCTATCAACATCAATTGATTGCAAACGAGTTAGATGGAGCGTTAGAAGCAACACAAGAATTTGAAGATAGTTTTACACAGCCACTTAACGACCCAACAACGGGTAAACGTTATTTAAATTGTCGTTCTGACGGAACATCATTTGGTATCAATTTTCAACTCGAAAGAAGTAATGCAGGATATGTATTCGATGGATTAGACACAGGTAGCACTTCAATAACTGTTACATTTAGAGGGCCAATGTATCGTGGAGAAGATGACACATATTTTATTCCCGATCCAGAATACCCAAATATGCATCCACCATCACCTGAAGCCTGGCTTTGCTCAGACACATATTTCACATGGAGTGTAAATGGTGTTGAATACTATCCAAGTGGTATACCAAAAGGTTATGAATGAATAAATTTTTAAAATATTTAGAATAAATAATTTTTTTATCCTTTATACAAATGGCAACAATTGAATTTGTACCACTTAAAGATTTCGAAAATGATTATGAAATATTATCACAATATCCATACACAATTCGCAAGAAAGACAATCATTATGAAGTCAAGGAATGTGATAGAGGAGCTGGTTATCCTTCAGTTCGACTCAATAATAAAACCTATAACAAACATATTCTTATTGCAAAACAATTTCTACCAAATGATGACCCAGAACATAAAATACAAGTGGACCATATAGACAAACATCGTGATAATTATCATATTGAAAATCTTCGTTGGGTATCTCCTTCTGGAAATTGTAAAAATAAAACATCACATTTAGGTGTGATATATGAATATGTTGATGATATCCCTGATGAAGCAATTAGACTTACTGATTATTCTACAAGAAATGGAAAGAATGAATTCGAAAATTATTATTATTATGACGATATATTTTATTTCTATAATGGAATCAAATATAGAAAACTACATATTAATGAAAAGAAATGGAGTGGTAAATTTGTTCATGTTAGAGATACAAATAATGAAAGAGTTCAGATATATTATACCAATTTCAAGAAACAATATGACCTTATCTAAAAAAAAATTTTTTTGCATTCAATACTCAAGTTTCAAAAACAATGTAAAATTATCTGGTTTTATCTCGTTTCCATTAGCATCAGTGAACCATATTTTGAAATCTCTTTTTGTTCCGATATATTCATATTTGCGATTTTCGTCTGAGGGCACTACATTTGCGTACCATACAAGGCTGTCTTCATATTCATCTCTTTGAATAAAATTACTGTGGCATTCTGTTTCACCATCCAAGTATCCATTACATGTTGCTCTACAATATTGAAAAGATATATAGCGTTTATTCAACGAATTACTAAACTCAGATGGCAATAAATTATTGTATTTCTTGGTGATAAAGTACGTTTTTACCATTCTTTATAATATAATAAATGACTGCAATCATAACAAAACAAAATGCATTTGATAAAGCATTTATTAGTGGATACAATGCAGGTGGAAACGGGGAATTTGATAATATTCATGTTAAACAAGATGCTATAATTGACGGCAGTATATATACTGCCCACGACATACATGTCGACGGCAATCTAATAGTTAAAAATAATAATATCATTGATGTATTATCACAAACATCACAAATATTAGATGACCATGACACAAGAATAACAACACTAGAAAATAAACCTGATTCACAGAGTGATTTAGAATATGTAGATGGCTTTGATGAATTCATAATAGATGTTAAAACATTATCTAAAAAAGAAACAAATGATTGTAATATATTGGAAATCGCTTATGATTTACCAAAAACATATTCAGGAAATGCATTCGCAATTACTACATCACTTGGTTCAGGAGTGATTAGCTTTGCAAATAATAAATTTACTAATCCTCGCATTGATTATTCTGATGGAAATTATGTTGTATCTTATATTGAAAATGATGATTATGCGAGATTATATATGAGTAAAGATATTTTAAGCGATCCATTTGACTTGTTCACAAAAGGATTCATAAGAATAACATTTATTGCTCCAATTAAACATACTATCAGTAAAAAAGACAACAAAATAATAAACTTTAAATGTAACACTATAGATGCAGATAATTGTTTTAAATTATTTAGGTCTCCATTACCAGATTTCTATGAAATAAAGTCAATATCACAAGATGACAATTATTATATTGCTTATTGGGGCTATGATGAAGGAACAGAAGAATTTAACACACTTATTGATGGACAAACATTTGAATTCAATGATGAAGTATTTGGCACAACATTTAAACTTACAAAGAAAGGAGATACGTGGATTGGAAACAATTATTGTGTGCATATTCCGGAATCATTAAAGTTAATACAAAATAGCGATAATGAAGCTAGAATAACAATAGCCAAAAATGATTCTAATAAATTCACATTGCAACATCTTGTTAAATTCCATTCAGACCAGAACGCATTAACATTTCTCATTAATGAAGGATTATTGAAAATAAACAAAGGAAAACTAGATTATGCAGGTGAAAATGATAAAGAATGGTGGATAGATATCGTTTGTGAGTTCGATAGTGGAGGCCAATGGGTTGGAGGTGATTATATTGCAACATTAACGCTTAATGGGAAAATATACGAAATAAAAGTTAATGTAGATGCAACAATTGATTCACCCCATTATAAAGTAAATACCAATAATTATTTTGAATATATTGGATATCATCATGAAGAAAAATTGATTAACAATAGGGGGATTAAATTATTTATGTCCACTAATCCAAATCTTATATTTAAAATCGCTGATGTTGAATATTATGGTGAAAATACATTTGAATATCTCAATGGATGTGGTTATTATAATGTTGTTCCTAAACCTGAATCATGCACGACTCTTTTTACAAACTATAATATTCAAACATCTGGTGTAGTAATTGGGGAAAACATTGAGAGTCATATGTTTGTGTTAAATTCTTTAGGAAATACTGTTGATGTTGCACTAAATGATATATCTCAATTACAAAATTATTGTAAACAATTAGAATCACAAATAGAAAGTATGTCAAATAAAGTTAACTGGTTTGATATTTTACAAGGTATTGTTGATATTGGTACTATGCTAATAGGATTCGGTCCAGGATTAATGCGAATAGGTGCTGCAGGAATAGAATCATTAAGTAGACTCTCTTTTGCTAAATCAACTGTGAAAGAAATAGAATATGTTGATGAAATAATACATGACGTCGACGTTTTATCACCTGGCGTTATAGAGAAACAATTAGATTTTGCATCAGAGACAACAATAATTGGCAGCTCAAATAATTGCTATAAATACTACTTATATGACTTTCCTAAGAAAGACTCTGCCAAAGGCAGCGAGCTCAAAAGTGAATCTAAAATAGATGTATCATTTATAGTTGATTCAGAAGGAGAAGTTATTAGTATTAACAATTATGATGTAGATTCTGATGGAAATATTGTTGCGGTAAATTCTGTATTTGCTTGTAATTTAATATATGAATATCCCTATTTAATGGTATTTTCTAAAAATAAGCCATCAAATGTTTCATATAAATATATCCCTAAATCGAAGTCAAATATGTTAGCATTAGGGGAAAAATTAACCAATAATCAATTATTATCAGCAGCTGCGACAAAAAAATTAATTGAGAATCATAAGCAAAAGATGTTAAGTGAAATCCCTACTGTTGATTTATCAAATTATGCATTAAAATCTGATATACCTGAACCTGTTGATTTGACTAAATATGTAGCAAAAAATGATGATGGTTCATTAACAATAGCTACTACGTTTACAAATAATTCTCCATCATTAATAGTGAATAATCCATATTATCCAGATATTAGATTATGTAATGAAAATAGTTATGTCACATTAAGGTATTCACCTTATACAGAAGAATTTATGATACAATACAAAGATGCTGATATGATAAATTGCACATATAAATCTCAAAAATATAAAACTACAATAAAAGACCAATTAGTGGTTAATGGTCGAGTTATGATAAAAGGTTCAGATTTAAATATATTTGATATTTATTCAACAAGTTCAGCAAAACAAGCACTTATTAATTTTGGATTAGATTTAGCAAATAAAAGTGAAATATTATATGAATTAGTTAATAATATTCCAAAATTATCTTTATACTTAAATAGTTCAAAAATAATAACAATTAATAAAGATAAAGTTGAAATTAGTACTGATCTATATAAAACAGAAACTGATAAATATTTAACGGAATCAGAATGTGATAATAAATATGCTCTGAATTCAAATGTTATTACATATGAGCAGCTAATAAGAAGATGTGCCATTGATTGTGGTCCAATCAATGCGGGGTCCTCGGACATATCAATACATAATCTAAAAATTGAAAATAACGTAATTAAACTGGAATATATAGTAGGAGATTATGCTCTATGTTATGAAATAAGGGTATTATTTCATGATACAGATGGAAATCCCCATAACATAGTAATAGTATTACTTCAAAGAACTGTGTATTTTGATAATTTCAAATTTCCACTATATTATGAAGAAACTGTTGACTTAACATCAGGAAGACCACTTACATATAATTTCCCAATATTAGAATATTCTTGGACAACTACTCAGGAATTATTAGATGCTAAACAAATATATTCAAGACAAATTCTAACCCGAGAATATTTAGCAAAATTTAAGGGTGTAATGTATGGCACATCCAACACAACAATCACACATTATGCGCCAATTGAAGCTGGTGAAAATATTGAAGATTACGCACTTGGGAAACCTGTATTTATGTCTGGTCATGTGTATAAAAATGTTAATGGTTCATTTGTGAGTTCTACTGCAACAGATTCAGTTGATTGCATTAGTAGTGTTAAAATAAATGGTTCATGGAAAGAATATATTGGTGTAATCACTAGTATTGATAAAGAAAAAAATAACATTACATTCGCTTCACACGGAGACTATTTATTTTATGTTGATGATGCTAATTTATATGCCATAGGTGATGTGATTCTATATGATGGAAGAATATTGGATGAAGATTATGCATTAACATTAAAGATTCAACAAAGTATTGTAGGAAAAGTGAGTGCAAAAATAAATGAACATATATTAGCGTTATTCAAAGCTTAAATGACTATCTTTAAACTTATCCCATATTTGATAAACTGTGAGTAAACATTATTATAAGATTATTTTAATTCCTCTGATTTACCATCTTTTGTTATTAATATTTTATCGATTTTGATAAATTTTGAAACACTAACTGCACAACATCCAGGTTCATCATCTTCTAAAACAAAATCAACTTTATCACATCCAGTTAACAACTTTATCATATTCATTAATAGAGTTGATTTGCACACAACATAAGAGTTAATCCTTAAAGGGTTATCAGCATACATTTCAACTAACATTTCTAAAAATCTATTTTTTTGTTCAAGTGTATCCAGCTCATTTCCTAAATCTGTTAAACCTCTGTCTCGGGTAATGTTGTTTGTTGGAGGTGTGTATTGAGAAGCATATGGCGGCTGATTCATCTGTGTAGGCGTATTCTGTGTAAGCATAGTTGGGGGAGGCATAGTAAAATTTACATTATTAGGAATTTGTGGATATGCAACAGGCGGGATACTCTTATTGGGAGATACTTTAATTTCGATATTAGTGTTTTGTTCTTGTTTAACACTTGCATCATTCTCACTTGATAATATTCTTGCTTGACGTAAAGTATTAGACATTTTATAAAAAAATAAAGGTTTATTCATAATGTATACAAATTGTTAATAGCTCTATTTAACAAATTTCTGACCTTCATATTATATTCATATTTACGTTGAATCTTATTACGTTTTGCTATTTTTTTTGGATCAGTTGGCATAGGTTCCTTTAATATTTTTCGATAATATTGAAGACGTGATTTGATTTGTTTAAGTGTTGATGATGCAAATGTTTTTCTTTCGTGCCATTGTTTAAGAGGTGGTAGTGTGAGGCAATCTTGCTGGCTCATGCGCATGCTCTGAGCAACTTCGTTGGTCATTTAATACTAAATAAAAAATGAATACGAGTAATTTACTTTATAATAACACGGATAAAATAATAAATGCTATAATAAATGAAAAGAGATACAAAGATGATATAGCAGATATTGAAGGAAATAATGATTTTATCTTTATTTACAATACAGTTAGAAAATGGATATGTAGAGAAATACATGACACATTAACCGAAGATTTTCATTATAAACATGATACTTGGGATTATAGAAATATTACATATTATTTTGGCAAAATATTTACAGAAAATGATAATATACAAATAAGGAATTTTATATCAATTAACTACAAAGAAATTCATGAAAAATTACTTGATAGTATAGCATATCAGAGGCATAAAAACTATATGAATACATATCAAAAGTGTAAAAATAGATTATTCGAAAAACTGAATAACAAACAAAAATATACTATAAGTCAAGCACGTTCATTGTTATCAGAAAATAATAAACTCCCAATAACCGAAGATGATTTTAGAAGATTATATGATATATTTGTTGGAGAATGGAATAAAAGACAAGAATCTGAGACACCTCAAAGACACATATTAAGAGACACATTCACTGACAAACTAAATGATTTTGTCGTATTTAATCATGAAAGATTATTAAATAAAGATGAATTCGCTAGAGTTAGTCAAAATTGGGGACAAACATCATTATCATTAGATGAATGGTATGATAGATATGTTAACAAATTTTATTATCAGCCAACAACGCATACTACCTATACTATTCCAGAAGAGCAAAATTATATTGGATTTAAATCAGAGAACAAAATAAGAGCATTACAAAGAATATTTCCTGGTAAGAAGGTTAATATATATGAACATACATCATATTTCCCATTAAAATCAAATAAAAAGTATCAATTGCATAAAGTATCATCGAGATATTCATATATTATTGATTTGATGTTTGTAGATAAACTGTGTTATCTTGTTATGATAAACGTTAACACAAGATATTTATATGTTGAATTAGTGAACCAAATTTTGTTTGACAATGACTCAGAAAATAGTGAGAAAAGACAACGCTTTGCTAAATATGAAAAATCAGCTGATAACTATTTAAAGACACTCGATAAAATAATAAAATCAGGTGTTATCGTTAAGCATTTAACATTTGATGGAGAAGGTTCGTTTAACTCGAGAAAGGCACAAAATTATTATAATTCTCATGGTATTCATTGGAGAACTGCACCAAGAATGAAAATGGGTAATTATCCAGATTTTATGAAACGTGAGCAGAAACAAACAAAAACTGACCCTATGCATAGTTCATTAGGGTTGATTGATAGAGTTATTAGAACATTAAGAGATATGGCATATAACATAAGAGTAGGAATTATTACACCATCTATTATGAATGAATTAGTGAGACAATATAATAATGCACCACATAAAACATTATCTAAATATGCTGGCAGAAATGTATCACCAAAGATGGTTAACAATGATAAAGACATAGAATCTTTAATAGTTATGAATATATGTAAAGAGAACTATAATATTATGATGAGTGATGGATTTTATTTAAATAAAGGTATGAGTGTTAAACTGTATAATGAAAAGGATGGAATGATGAAAAGAAGGACAAATGTGCAACCAGGTAAATATAAAGTTATTGGGTTCGCTAATGGATTATATAGAGTTGTTGATGAAAAAAATAATATTCAATCAATACCTAGATTTAAATTAGATGCTTAAAATATTGTAAAATATCACCTTCAGTATAATCTGTTTTTATACATCTTTCAAATTTTTTTCTAGTGGATACTGTCATATTTTTGTTCATATCGAAACATGGTTGACCTTTTGCTAAATCAAATGTTATAGAGTTTCCATTATATAATGTTTCATATAATTTCATAACATCTCCATTAAAATCTTCATTATATTTGTACTTGATAGAATTTTGTGTAAGTCCTTTGCCATGAATCATATATGCTATATCACCTGTGGAATCTTGTAGTTTATCAATATACATCTTTTTCATCAAAAAGTATGATTCAATAGCTTGAGGCATTTCTTTGTGGCCATTTATCTCTGGGAAATCTGAGTGGAATTGGCCAAGATTTTTACCTATAAGTTCTCTATTATATTTATCTCTAAATGCTTTCTCTAATTTTGGTAAATCAGCGGATTCTATATGCATACTATCTGTATCTTGGTAATAAATGTGGCATCCGATATCAAAAGCTAAACACATTACTTCATTCATGATTCTCTTAGACATAGACAAAACTTGAATACCTAACAATGAAAAATTAAAATGTTTATCTATTTGTTTTAGAGTCTTAACTGCGTGGATGCATGGCATCCCGGGACAAAGTCCTTGAATGTTAGAGTTGTTCAATTGAATATCTTCAACTATTTTATTATAATTCTTCTGCCAAAATTTATCTAATTCATCTCCTTCACGTAAATATTTATAATCTTTCTCAACTGGTTTCTCAATTGTTTTACCATAACATGAATTCATAATAAGTTTATAGAGATTTTGTAATGGATTATTTTGCTTTTTATATTCAAGTCTTTTATTGAAGATATCACTGATGCAATCTCTTATTCTATAATCTTTTTTACCATCCCAATAGTATCCACGTAAAATGTTAAACTCTATCTTTTGAAACTCTATGTAATCCTCTAATGTGATATTATCAACAACCATCTTTATTGATTCACCTTCTGGTAGATAGTCGTTGTTTTTATTTAACCCATTGACGGCACCTTTGGTGGCTCCAGCTTCGCTGGCGGAGTCAACTTCGCCATGCGAATTTATCTTTTGAACAATTAATGGAAATGGATAATGTTTATTTATTTTTGTTATCTCAATTTCTACAATATATGCGGATTGTTTAGATAGAAACTCTATGTTTAATTGTTCTGGTTGAATCACTTTAGGTTTTCCTTCAACAGTATACAATCTTTTCATTGCAGATGGATATAAACTAACTGCATCAAAATCACATAATCTTTCTTTAGTATGCCATTTTTTATTGTAAGAAGTCATGCATCTACCACCATATATTGCTTTTGAACAGAAATGCTTAACATGTCCACCTAATTTATAGAGATTACCATTAGGATAATATACTTTTTGGTTAAACACTTCATTTGCAAGAGATGATATACTAATAAATTTATATGGGTCAACAGAAAAATCATTTTTAAATCCTTCACGCAATTTTTCAAATCCAATTCTCAAAATATTAACATCTTGTTGGCAATAGAATTCAGCATATTTGTACATGTCAAAGTGTTTTTCGTCTATTCTGCATCCATCAATCTTATCAATATTAGAGTTAAATAAAATATAATCTTCATCTGTCCACTGTTTATCTTCATTTAAGCCTGCTTCACTAATGATTCCAATATTTGTTTTTAGTCTTTCTAGTGTATAATATTTATATGGAAATATCTCTTTTTGTATTCCTTCTATATTAAACATAGATGGTAATTGTGATAATTTGCATGATAATATTGGTAATGAATCTTTAAAATGAATCGTTTTATTATTATATTTTATATCTGCAGACATAGTTTTTGAACCTTTTATAATAGATTTACATAAGCCAAAGTTTGCTAACATTCTTATATCATAAGCAAGATTATGGAAATATACTACATCTTCATCATCTAGATAATCTAATAATTGTTTATTACAATCTTCACCTTTAAAACATTTTTTGTGATTTCCATTTGCACTATGAACAACACACATATAAGGCTTGTGAATACTAGTACTAACATCAGCTTCAAAATCTGCATACCAATACATTCTTGAGGTTATTTTTTTATTAATCTTTTTCTTTTCTTCTTTAATCAATTTTGTGCATTGTTCATCATTATAATCAAGGTCAATAAGGTCAATATTACTGTCTACATCTTTATAGAATATCGTGTTTAAAACCTTATATTGTCCAAACGTAATAGGAACAAAATAATTGTTCTTCATTAATACTCTCACTAAGTCAGAAGAGTTAATAAAATATCGTGCGTTTCTCCAGTGGCCGCTATTGTATTCTTTATTGTATTTGTCCTCTGTGCACTCACTTAAATGATTAATATAATATGTACTAAAAGGTGTTTTCTCTTCAAGGAAATAATGTTTATTGTATATATTCATTGTGTGTGTTCTATTTGGTTCAGCATTCTCTATACCTAAATAATGTTTTTCTTTGTTATTTTTAGTAGATTTAACAGAGCGTTTTTTATTTATTCCATTTGCATCTTCATCTATGAATGATAATTTAATATGCAGTTTGAACTCCATACATAATTCATTTAAAGATTTTTGTGAGAGATATCGTGTGTTAATTCTTAATCGCATTTTATTTAATGTAGCATCATCATAACATCCAGTTTGTTGTAAAGCATAAATAAAACAACAATCATCTAATTCTTTTCTTTGTTTACCTTTTTTGTTTACTAGAGATGTGAATATTTGTAATTTTTTAAGATATTTTTTTACATTTAATGGACAATTCTTATTTACTAAATATTGAAAGAAGCTACCTCCGCGGTCGTTGTAGACGAGTTTGCCGGATGGAAAATCCTTATTAGCATTAATACCTTTAAATTTATTAAATTTGAAAGCACTAAATAGACTCCATTCTGGTATCTTTTCTGCTCCTTTTTCATAAAAATATTCTGGCACAACATTCTCAATATCAAATATAATGTGTTTTTCGGTAAGATTATTCATTAATTGTTTATATACTTCTGGAGTCAATCGTTTTGAATGCCACTCCCCGTTAACTTTGAAAGCTATTTTATATTTCTCAGATATTGATAAAGCATCAATATTTTCTTCAAAGAATTTCTTTAATTTTGGCAATAAAAATTTTCGTCCGTCATTATCTAATCTTTCAAAATCAATATACCAATTTGTGGGAGAATCTTCTAATTTTTCCATAATTCTATTTACAATCTCAGATTGTGTTTTATTTTCGGTTTTTATTGGTTTAGGCTGCTTTGCAGACTCTTGCTTTGCAAGTGGTTCATTTTTATGTTCTTTTTTAGGTTCTTCTTTAGGTTTTTCTTTATTGTTTTTACCTTTAAAATACCAATAGATAGCATCATAACTATCTGTATCCCCATCATAACCTTCTTGTTGAGCAAAATCTATTATATCTCTTATACAATCTTCTTTAGATATCCAATAATAATCAAAATCATGTTGTAATTTTTCATTAATTATTAATTCAAATAATTCGTATAATTTTTGGTTTTCAATTTCTATAAGTTTCATTTTTTAAAAAGAATAAAAAATTATTAAATATAAAAATTATTTATACCTGTTATTATTTTTTATATCACATATCACAATTCATAAAATTTTTTAAAATTTTATTTTCAATATTTTTAAAAAGTATAAATATATTAAAATTTTATTGACAAACTTTGTTTGGCCTTTGCTTCGCAAATGAAAATTTTCATTTTCATATCACATTTCCGAAGGAAATAATGCAAAACTTTGCACTTGTCAGGTATAAAGATATCACTTTTTTGACTACTAACATATACTTCTAATGTGAAAATAAAGGTTTTTATACGCAATAGAGGGTCTCGTATAACAAATCAAAAACTGATGACAGAAATGAAAAGCATTGATGACCTATATTTATGGTGGTCGGTTCGAAGCTCGTTAAGAGCGGAGAACCGAGAAAGGGGGAAGCGAAGCGTTTTAAGACCCCCGGTCTTAAATCACCCCTTTTGTATACTACTTTGAGACAGATTCGTAAGCAGAAGTCAAGCGAATGGAAACCTCTCGTCTACGGATATGACATGGACGGACACGGCAGAGTCTTCAGCATCAACAAAGAATTGGATCTCGAAACCATGATCAGTTGTATCCTCGGCGAGATCACAGTAGAAGAATACTACTCCGATTGTGATCCTAATCTCATAGGTTGGGATTACATTCCAGTCAGGTTCGAAGTGAAGTTCATCAAGATGACCAAGAACGAGAAGACCGGCAAGACTGAGTTCCTCGACGGAGAAGGTCATGTTATCGAATCCGTAGATGACTATCGTGACGCTCCAGACGGTGCCTTCTTCCCCTTCATCAATCTCCTCAAAGGGTTGGACTTGACGAGGTATCAGATCTACAACTCCATCGACAAGAAGAACTACCGTGACAACTGCTTCGTCTATGCTTGCATTCAATCAGGTGTCTTCACGGATGATGAGATTCAGAAGCTCCGTAACGTCATGCTTACACGATCAATCCCCAACAAGAAGATCACTGAGATCGCCACCCAGATGAAGTGTCATTTCGTGGTAAGTCGCGTTAACGACAACCGAGAATCACGACATCGTAAACGAGATTCAGTCGACACGCGCAAGAACGCCAAAGTCGTAGCAGATCGAGTTGTTAGGTTATTGCTCTACAAAGAACACTACATGATCGATGATCATGAGGTACTTCCCGTCACGAAGTACTATATCGAACACCGAGACGAACTTGACTCTAAGTATCCAATCCCTGAACGATTCATGATCAAGAACAAACGTGGAGACAAATCCGATAAGGGAACAGGTCTCTTGACTGTCTTGGAAACGATGTTCGCTAACGACCTCTTTAGAGAGATCAACCAATGCGAGCAAGGTATCCTCAGCACCTGTGAATTCGATAACCACTTGAACGACTACGTTGACCTCATCTACGACGAGAAGTTGTGTTGCAAAGCCGAAACGACATATTCTAAGAAGATCACTGATTGGAAGCACATCTACTACGCCGATTACGAGACTGACGTAACGGGCGACAAACACAAACCCTATCTATGTTGCCTCTGTGACGACAAGAACATATCGCACTTCGACGGCGAGAACCTTACGTCCGAATTCTTGAACTCCCTCATGACCAACTCCCTTACGTACTTCCATAACCTGAAATACGATGCGTGCTTCTTCATTAACGAACCAGGGTGGGAGGTCCAAATCACTCAAAGATCAGGTACGTTACTCCAAGTCGTTATGGATCGCTATAAGACGATTGAGGTCACCGACCCCAAAACCAAGATCTCGAAGCCGAAGAAGATCAGGGAACACCATCTCACCTTCCGTAACAGCTATTCCATCATCCCCGCTCCATTATGTGACTACGATAGTATGTTCAACCTCAAGGTACACAAAGAGATCATCGCATACAAGATCTATACCCAAGCGAACATCAAACTTCGATGGATCCCATTTGATGAGTTCTTCGCCAAATACGTCGCTGAGAACGAAGACCGTAAGAGCACTTCCGACCTCGAACAAGATCGTAAACAGTTGATCGTCAACGCCAAGTTCGCCAAAGCCTACAACGAATCGGACTCCAGTATCGACATCATGAAGTATGCCCGGTTCTACTGCATCAAAGACTGCGTCACATTGATGGACGGCATGACGAAGTTCAACAACGACTTAGCCGAAGTGTTCAAGACGACCGATAAGCCCTGGATAGGTATCCATCAATTCATCTCCATCTCAGCTGTCGGTTACGACTTCGCCTGTATCTACGGTTGCTTCGAGGGTTGCTTCCAACTGGCTGGTAAGCCACAGAACTTCATTCAACGATGTGTCTCTGGTGGACGTACCATGACGGCTGACAACGAGAAGCAGTACGTAGAGGGACGTATCCAAGACTTTGATGCCGTCAGTCTCTACCCATCATCCATGTCGATAGCGGATGGTGTTCCAAAGGGTATTCCTAAAGTGATTCCCGATAACTGCTCTCATGAACAACTCATGAGTTACGACACCTTCTTCATCGAGATCAACATCACCAAGCTCTCATGCAAGTCCAATCGTCTAAATAGATTCGGTCAGGTATTCAAACATAACGAAGCTGGATCGAAGATCTTCAGTAATGAACCAGTTGATCACTACTACGTAGACAAGATCACGTTAATGGATCTCATCGAATTCTATGACATCGAATACGAATTCATCCGTGGATACTACTTCGATGATGGATTCAACAACAAGATCAACACCTTCATCCAGACCTTATTCGACCTTCGATCGAAGTACAAGTCCGAGAAGAATCCACTCGAGAAGACAATCAAGTTGTTGTTGAACTCCATTTATGGCAAGTCGATCCTGAAACCCATGACCGATGAAGTCAAGGTAGTTGATCGTAAGAAGCTCATCTCCTACATCTACCGTAACTACAACTACATCAAAGAAGTATCCTTCACTGACTCATCCAAAGCGTTCGTCAAGAAGATCAAGCCCATCAACAACCACTTCAACCTACCTCAGCTCGGAGCCTCCGTTCTATCCTGGTCTAAACATATCATGAATCAGGTCATGACCACAGCGGAACAGAACGATATCGACATCTACTACCAAGACACCGATAGCATGCATCTCAAAGAGTCCGACGTCTCCAAGCTCTCAGCGATCTACAAAGCCAAGTATGGAAGAGAGTTGATCGGTAAACAGATGACCCAGTTCCATTGCGACTTCGATGAATTCCCTGGTGCAGTCGGTGACGTACACTCCCGTAAGTTGATCGCTTTGGGGAAGAAGTCCTACCTCGACATCCTCGTAGATGAAGCCGGCAACGAAGGTTACCACATCCGCTGTAAGGGAGTACCACGTCAGTGTATCCTCAACAAGTGTAAACGAATGGGAATCACCGTTGAAGAGCTGTATGAACGAATGTATCATGGAGAATCCGTCACGTTCGATCTCACTGATGGCGCCAACTGTTTCGTGAAGACGAAGACCTTCGATCAGGTTACTCGACCACAGTTCCTCCGCAAAGTCCAGTTCTAAACCAATTCTTTTTGTGCCCCCGAAATGGAACCCACCTTCGTAAGCATCGCCGGATTCGAATGCAAGTACGAGATCTCTATTACTGAACCTCACGAAGTGATCGACACGACAACAGGTCTCGTTCTCTGTGAATGGTACAACTGCTGCGGTGAAGAAGCTGTCTTGCTGGACGGCGAACTCTATCTCATTACCGAATTGCTTCCAAACTAATTCTTTTACGCCACCGTAAACACATGTCCCTCAAGCAGTTCGTCGAAACAGTTCAACCCAAAGACAGCACCAAGCTCTACGTCTACCTCGACAGCAAGATCTACCCAAATGAATTCGGTATCAGTGTTCGTCCATTACAAGTCAAATACGGATCCACCGTTCTCGACATGCAACAGTTGATTGACCTGTTCGGGAAAGTCCCTTACATCACCGTCAGAGAGAGTCGTTATCGAACCATCTACCGAGACCCAATGTTGATGACCGTTGACCTGACTCCGAAGCAATTCGAAGATAAGACCTACTACGATTACTACATCGACAAGCTCTGTCTCAGATCTGAGTTGAAGAGATATGAAGCGATATACTCCAAAGCACACGACGTTCTGAAGCAGACCCTGAGCAGAGTTCAGTCCATCAACGACTTCCGTGAACTGGACTCCCAAGACGAGTGATCTGATCTATTTTTGAGCAAAAAGGGAGCAAAAATCGTTCCCAGGCGGAGATGTAGTGCATTCAATCGGACTGTGAAGATATCTCCACCTGGGATTGGAGCAGAAAGAGAGTTCCGTATATGACCTTTCTTTCACCCTAGCACGACCGGAACGCGTTAGCGAACATCTTGGAAGTACGGAGTATTATGGCTCTTCTTTCAACCTAGCATGACCGGAACGCGATAGCGAACATCACCTAGATGTGGAACCACAATAGCTCTTCTTTCAACTTCGCGCGACCAGAACGCATTAGCGAACATCATCTAGAGACGAGATCATATACGGAATCTCTTTGAAGAAGACGAAGAATTATTCGAATAAAAGAACGGCCCGTAGCAGAATCGAACCAGGTACTCCGGATTACCGTGGAAACGCCTTACCACTGAGCCGTATCTGATCAGACTTAAATCTAGGTCCCTTTGGGTACATCTCCATAATGGGTTTGCCTCAGAGACGATTTCTCACGATAGGAGGCACTTAGAGCGGTTTTGACGATAGATTTGGGATATCGTTTATAGAGGGTGGAAGGTCAAATTTTTGACCTCGACGATCAACATTTGAATGGACGACCGTTTACGGCTTTTCCGATTTCGATACCCAGCTTTCGAGGATCATATCTCGACGAATACTCAACCGATTGACTTCGTTCCTTCACCAATCGATAGCGGTGATCATGGAGCATCATATCGTACACGAAACGCTAGAGGGGGAATTCCCCCCTTAGTGATATCCTTCGATAAACGGTCGTATCCGAATTCACGTCAAACTAATTCTAATCCAAAAGTTTATCGTGAACTCAAACATGGCTACAGTAATTGACGAACAATCAAGCTGGGAAACCTTGGACGCCGATGACGACTACGAGATCTGTGTCGAATATCCATATCCAATTCGTCGAAAGTCTAATGGTGTCGTCGTTTCTGAATGGGTTGCCAATAACGGATACCCATGCATCACCCTCAACGGTAAGCATTATCTAAAGCATCGTGTCATCGCGTTACAATGGGTAGATAACGATGACCCTGAACACATGACTCAGGTAGATCACCGCAACCGCGATCGATTGGATTACCACTCAACGAATCTACGATGGGTTACTCCAACCGAGAATTCTCGTAATAAGACATCGAACAAAGGTGTCAAATACGAATACGTTGACGAGTTGCCTGAAGATGCTATGGTCGTCGACTTCTATGATACGATCAACGGCCATCACGAATTCGAGAACTACTACTTCTATGACGACACGTTTTACTTCTGGACCGGCATCGAGTATCGAATACTACACATCTGTGAGACCAAGTCCGGGAATAAGTATGTCAATACACGCGATATCGACAACAAAGTGGTCGCGATCATGTACTCGAAATTCAAACGCCAACACGATCTCTAAACGTCATCAGTACCAATATTTTTCTTTCACATTAAATGAGTATCACCACCGAGACAGACGTCATCAAACCAACCGACCTCCTTAACGAGATCACCGCCTCAGCTCCTAAATCCAACCGTGGACGTAAGCGCAAGTATGCCACCGACGAAGAACGTATCCTCGCCAGACGTGCTCAACAGAAAGCCTACCGTGAACGTAAGAAGAAAGAGTTGCTCGAACTCAGAGCCCTCAAAGCAGAACTCGATGCCAAAAACAACGTCAACGAGTAAGCCCTAATGTAGTTTCATTTTTGGGCTATCAGCCGGGTTGACCTTGATGGTAACGAACATGGGACTCATCAGCTTAACAGGTTGATACTGGAAGTCAACGAGCTCCAACTCGATTTGCTTGAACGAATCAGTGTTCATGATGTATATGATTGGTGTTCCGTCTCTTATCAGATGATCGATGTTGGCTATAACCGATGGAGTGTATTCTTTGCCGTCGACGCTGGACTGAATTGACTGACCTTGCTTCGAAACCAGGTAGAGTTTGTCGTACAAGGTTCTCACGGGCCTCTCGAACGTGATGGTGTCACCTGCGTGATAGATTTCGTTACACCTTTCCTTATACAACCCAGTAACCAGCCCTGCATTACGTGTCATGGACAGGAACACCACATTCGTATTCATTCGAAGCCGTAGTCTTCGGGGTGAGTCGACAGAGACCGTCATCACTTGTCCTAACGATGGATCGTTATGCTGGAATATGTTTCTTATTTGAGCTGAGGTTACGTGATAGGTGTTGTCGAATTGATATCTATGAATGTCGCCTCGTGTATAGTCGGAGGGGTCTTCGTAAGAGTATTCGATGTAGTCATCATCAGTCGCGACACAAATGTCTCTAACGTTAATCGACTCGACATGGTACTCAACGTACTCGCAGTTCCACGGTATCTGAACGTTAGCTCGTAAATGATTGTAGTCCGGACCAGTGCTCTGCAGGGATAAAATCATTTTACGGTGATTAAAAGATGATTGCCCCATTAGCCGTGCAAGCGTTGGCCCTGAGAGATTGTGGGTACGAAATCGACGTCACTGATGATGAACTACGAATCACCCGAGACGACAGTCCCGATAACGTTCGCATCAACTGTGTCTATACAAAGCAAGAGATCGACGACATAGTCCAGAACAATAAACCCGAAACGTACTTCGACCTCAAGGAATCCGACCAGCTCTATCTCTACAAGCCATCGACAATCACTCAGTCAGAGAGGTACTACGAAATGATTTGGGTCATCAATCCCGATTACGACATCCCATTACAGTTGGAGTTCGAGTTCAGAGACTACCTTTTCGGACACACCTGGGCTCTCACCTGGGATGGAACATCATGGACCGGGAACAACGTCGTGAATCGCTCAATCGCGAAGCTATCGTCTAAGACCAACAACAACGGAAGTCCTGCTATAGTAGTCCCCCACAGTGATTACATCGCGAAGTGGCTTAGGTGTATTGCATTGGGTGATGACCTTCCCAAGAACTACGCCACTGCTCTATCCGACTACGTAACCAATTGGAGGGTGGTGTATAAGGATGGCGCCGTCATCGAACTCACCGACATTAAGTTGGATTCAGCACCACAGTACGACGGCCTCGACGTTCAACAGTTCTCGGTCAAAGTTAGTGACGATGTGTCCTCCAAGGACCTCCTCTACGTACTAGCCGATATCAACATCAATGGACATGTAACCTCGTTGAGGTGGGATCTACATCCGATCAGCCCTATCAACCTCCATTACCTTCACACCTGGAACGACAACCCCGTCATCGAGTCATTCAACTACATCCGTGAGGTCAAGCACTCAAACAAGTCCATTCCCGAATCATCGACCCAGAAGAACATCCACATCTACATTGAGAAGGAGTACTTCGAGCAGAAGCCTGAGAACGCCGATGAGACGTACAACCCTTTCGACGTCATGATCGTCCAACAGTTCTATGAGGTCAAACCCGATCCACGAAACTGCACTACCATCATCACTGATAACAACATCTACTCATCGAAGATCATCTGGGCTGACAACATCATGACTATGCGTCGAGATCTGAACGTCGTCGGTGGTATCGTTGACGTACTCGCTTATGATTACTCAACGTTGAGGGCCATCATCAATGGGATTCAAGAGCAACTTCGGTTACAAGCCGCGTATAACGAGTACACCGACTCGATCCGCAAAGGCTTGGCGATCGCTGGTGATATCCTCAACATACTCACCGGAGCTGTTAGTATGGTCAAGGCCCTTTCGACTCTATCCATCACTGGGGAGAACATGAACATCAACACGTATCGAACCGAAGACTTCACGTTCCCAGGTATGGGTGGCCCCGATGATGATTATCCTGGCGGCAAACCACCTATTAGTGGCAAGTTCCTCCTCGACATGGACACGAGTGCTGCCGGTCAGGTACTCAAACGATTCATCCCAACACAGACGGAGATCCCTGCTGCGACAGCTTCATTGACCGCCACAGATTTAGTACTCAACGCAGTGAACTCATTGACCCAGATAGGTAATGCAACCACGACCATCATCGCTGGCGGGTTGACCCTCGATCGAGTACCGGAAATGGTTGAAGGCGTTCGCACCATAATCCAATCGATACATACCATCACCGACTCCGTTCGCGAGTTACGTCGTAGATGGAGAGAACATCGAGATAACACCATTGTTGATCACACAGTCGAGAACGCCGATGAGATGGAACTGGACGATTTCGAGAGTCCTGTTACTAGACTGACTCATTAGACCATTACCCATGCCTTCGGAGATCACACACTCGAATCACTATCGGACTACACTGAAGAAGAGCTGCTCGCGATGGATGGAGTTGACTTCCACGTTCAACAGATCGGAAACTACCTCATTCTCATCACTAGTGTAGCAACCGTCGAAGTGGTCTACATCAGAAGACGCGATCATATGCAATCAATCACAACGCCCGAGCACGCAAGATTCACTAACAGACGCCGCATTGATACCACCTCGGCATGGAGCTTTGACGGACGTACAGCACTGGAGATAGAGCGCATGCTACCTCTCGATCGTATCCTATTCGAGAACACTCATGAGCAACTCCGTTTCGTCAGGAACAGTGATACAGATACCGGTGTCGATTGGACTGAAGTGAGAGACTCGAATGGTAGAACCGTTGCGATCATTGATGTAACCATGCTCACTACTACATCCGTCGGGAGTGATGGGATATCGATTCACAGTCATGATTCTTCCGTTAACGTCAATTCAGACGACATTCACATCGAAGACAGTATCCGAGAGCTCATCGCTAATGAATACAATGTAGTAGTAGTCAAGCACGAACTCACTCCAACTACTGACGCTGAGGTTGTCATTCCAGGAACCACTCTCACACTCGGCGATATCGAACAGATGGATTGGTATCAACGACATAGACTCACCAATGAGAATCCCGCATTAAGGTTCAATGACCACGAAGACCACACCGAAGTCCTCTACAGCAACAACGTCATCGGCATCATTGATCGAAGAAACCTCAACCAAGTAACCATCAACGATAATCAAATCACGATCTCCAACCCGGATAACCAACTCACGCTCACCGATCACGATATCCAGTGGATGAGGGATCACGACCGACAATCATCACTCCGCGGATTCATCTCGAACATCAACAACCGGTTAGAAGAGATCGGCATGGATGTGGAGTGGTTACTGGATCATCCGTCACTGACAGACCGTTACGTCGTGTGTAGAGGCTCCCGGATACTAGTCCCAATCGTCGACGCCGTGTTGTATATACCCCGAACGATACGTAAGGCTAGTGGATACTCAGTTGACACAGTCAAGGGTGAGTCAAATATCAGTCTACAACCCCTTATCGATTGGTGTTCATCCACTGACCCTGACATATCAATTCCAGACGAATCTAACGAAGCAGTTTCCCTGAACTCATGCATCAGTGTTTGCAAGACGTTTCGAGATACGGTTAAAGGTCCCTTAGCGTTGTTGTCGTACAAGATCCAGGAAATGGAATCCACTCAACCTGGGGACAGCGGAGATAGTGAATTCGATACTGTACCCGGATACCCAAGCTACTATGTCAAACATAACGACATCACCACTTACGAGCCAGCTTCAACGGATAGTGTCCTAGACCCAGTCATCATCATGAAGATCTCATTACCAAGTGCACTGAAGAGCAAGCTATCCGAGACCACCTCCGTCTTCAAGGTCCATTTACGAAGTCTGTTGATCTTGGACTGGCAAGGGAACATCCTAAACGACTTCATCATCTCGTACTCCAACGGCAAGTTCATCTGTCCAGAGCTCACTCACAACAAAGCCCGTGATTGCTATACGTACTCGACTCGTGAACGAGATGACCCAGAGATCATGTTCGACAAATACCTCAACATCGAACCGTACTCATGGTATCTCAGAGGCGATATAACCATCCACAACTTACTCAACGATGACGCCTTGGTGGCACGGAAACCGGTGATCAAATGCGATATCATCGATGCTGAGAACGCGTTGAGGCTCCAGAAATCGGATGTCTACTACTTCTATCGTCCAACGATGATCGGTTACGATGAACACGTGAAGTACAACGACTCAGATCTGGAGTATGAATGCGAGTGTTACAAGATGGTCTACAAGATCCCCGAAACGTATGACCTCCCAACCAACCTTACGTTCAAGTTCACTGAGTACTGCTTCGGTAATAGATGGTCGTTGACGTGGGACGGTAGCAAGTGGATTGGGGATGACATTCAAGGTCGGTTCCAGAGCAAGATCATCAGCAAGTGTCAGAAACGAGATCCGAAGCCGGATAACTACGGTTCAAGAGGTTGCATCATAGCCGTGAAGAGAGATACCCTCAACAGTAGAGCCATTCCGGATAACTCAAAGGGTCTTGCATACTCGCTACTACATTCATGCATGCGTGACGAGGGTGGCGTTTACGAACCGTACATCAAGTTCAAAGACGGGTCTGTCGTCAAGGGTTCTGATTACGGCCTGAGCATCGGGTTCTCAACAGCTGATTCTTCAGTCAAGATGGACGGTTACGATCTAGCCTCAGTGTCATGTACAATTGGGGGCTACTCGCTCAAGATAGGGGACGTTGAACAGTTATACCTCGACCTGACGTTGCCTGGACAAGAACTCGTTAACAGGTTATCATTCACGATCGATGGGGATGAAGTACATCAGTCAAGGTACCTCGATCTGAAGGGTGCTTTGGACACAGTCGATAGGATTGGTTACGCGTGGAGTATGCGATCGAAGAATGACTCCGGCAGAGATATCACTCTCTATCTCCGTCACGACTATACCGATCCGATAGATGAAGTCAACTGGGACCCATCGACGAACGCATTTGAGTACATCATCAAGCAACATTTCTACGAGGTATCCCCAAATCCGAACGCAGCTACGACCCTGTACACGGACTTTAACATTACGTCCTCGAAGATCATCACCGCTGACAACATCACCACCATGAGATCCGATCTGAACCTAGTAACGAACAACGTTGATGTAGTCACCTACGATGTCAAGGAGGTGAAGAGCAAGGTCGATGCCCTCAGTTCGGAGATGGTTGAGCAGCAAGCCAAGACGAAGTACCTCGAGAAAGAGGTCGATAAGATCGATATGAAAGCGAATGTCGGTATCGCACTAGGTGTTGCGGGATGCGTGTTGGGTGCAACTGGGATAGGTGTCGCTGGAAAGGCCCTGTCATTCGCGTCGAAAGGAGTGGCTAGAGAGTTGGTGAATACGGTTACGAAGGTTACCGACGTCGGAGCTGACGTAGTTGAAGACATGGCTGGAGCCCTTACTGATGAGTTGCCGGACATAGGTGCTGACGTGTTCTTCGGGGACATGATGCCCATGTCGGTTGGAAGGGCAGCAGCTACGGAGATGTCGAACGCGGATAGACTCAACAAGATCGTCGAATGGTGTGATGCTGAGTACGTACCTATAACCGAGATGTCGTTCACGGATGAACTAGATGATCCATCTAAGGTGGCTATGACACTGACGTCGACGATGGATGTCTGCAAACGATTCCGCCACACGATGAAGCCTATGATCAAGACACTAGCGACTGCGGTTGAAGATACTATCCATGAGTTGGTTCGCGATGACGTCATCGATGTTGTCGGGAAGATAGATCCAATTCAACTCATTGCTGAAGACACGATTACAGATGGATCGATCAAATCTAGACTGTTGGTGAGGAAGATAAGCGAATACAACGACGTCGATTACGAAGAGAACGTGGTCACCATCAAGATCGTCAACGGTGCTATCTCTCAGTATACTGGCACGGACACATTCCCGACAGCGACAATGAATGGCTCTGCTACGCAGATCACGATCGGGAACCCGCTCAACGTTCAAGTCATGAGTATCACGATCAAGGAGAACACTGCTGTCAGACATTTGAGCTTCACTACTAACGACATTGCTTATAGGTGCGATGTTGACGCGATACAGAAGAAGATAGATTCCCTACACGATCAACTCGAACAGAATGATAGATCACTGACAACCACGTTGAATGAGTTCCCGACTGTCGACGAGGTTAACACGGCGTTGGATAAGGTAGCGACGAAGACCATGGTGAATGATCTCCAGCAGTATCTCGAAGACAATTACATGTCATGGGATCAAGTCGAAGCTGGGTACTACGACAAGATGGACTGTGATAACAAGTTCGCGTTGAAGACATCGTTGGGTGACTATGCCCTGAAGAGTGAGATACTTACGGCATTGAATGAGTACATGCTGAAGACAGATATGCCAGATGATTATGCTACGATGGATGATCTCGATAGATATGCACGTAAAGATGAGATACCAACTGACTATGTTAAGGCGGCTATCCTAGATGACTACATGCTGAAGACAGATATGCCAGACGATTATGCTACTATGGGTGATCTCGAACAGTATGCGCGTAAAGATGAGATACCAACGGACTATGTTAAGGCGGCTACCCTAGATGACTACATGCTGAAGACAGATATGCCAGACGATTATGTCATCACTGAAGATTTGAAGTATTATGTACTGAAGAGTGAGCTACCGAATAATGATATCTCATTAGGTTCGTACCGGAAGCTAGACAACATATTGGTTTACTCGGAGATGACAGTCGAATCGTTGACTACTAGTTCCGGATACGAATACGCGAAGGTAACTCCAACGACTGGTAATCCAAATGGTATTCACTTCATTGGTAGATACATCGATGCTGAAACGAATGAAACGGTTAAGTTCGACATCATCTGGAAGACATCATCTGATCAGGGCGTAACAAAGAATTACTATCTGAATGGTGCTTTCTATGGGGTTCGTCTTCAGTACAATATAAACACTGGCTACATATATGCTAGACATTACTCGAACAATGGCATGCGGGGATGTTCATTGACGCTCACTCATGCGTATATACCATCTGATTCACTCATGTTGAAGAGTGAGTATAAAGCTAAGATAGCTGAGTTGGAATCGCGAATAGCTGCACTCGAATCGAGTGAGTTCAAAAATGACGCTCACTCATACGACGACGTACTTCAGACATAAGTGATATACATTGACGAGGTCGTTGAACTCTTTGTTGTAGACTTGTTTGAAGTCGGTGACTATCTCTCCGGACTCAGTTACGATCTTAATGGCATCGACCTTCTGTATCGGTGATACCTTAGCGACGCAACATCCAGGGTTGTCATCAGTGTAGATCTCGACGTTGCCGCCTGTAACCGATTTGATGATTGAGGCGAGGTCTTGGATAGGTACGATGATGGTACGTTTGCTGACGAGGTTACTGATGAGGGCTTTGTCTTGATCGAGTAGTATCTTCGCGTAGGTCTCGAGAATGAGTGATCGTACGTCGGTGTTGACAACAGGTTCTTCTGGCACGATAGGTAGTTCACGGGTGATAACGATGTCTTCCTTCCCGTCGTCGCGCTTGTTGATGAAGATGTTGTTATTGATGTTGTTATTCGACTGTGATGCCGATGTCGGTTCAAGGGATACGTTCGAATTGACTCAGTGTTGAGGTTCCTCTTCTTAATCATTTTTGGGGCAGAAAAATGAGATGAATCCCCAGTAGGGATCGGTCAATAGGAGTTCACGTCGTCTTTGAACACCACTAACTGCTTAGCGTTGACTCGTCTCGATGACTGAGAAAGGTTCTCTTTGGTATGTGTCGGTGGATGAACACATTTAGGTTGGGTTATAGGAGGATTCGGTGTTGCGTGTTGCTTATGAGACATCACTTGAACTGACCTGCTCGACATTTCAGGGTCGATAAACTCGAATTAGTTGAACTCTCTTCGTAGTCCACGAATACCAATGTTATGGAGCTTGTGATTGATGTCCCATAACCGAACTTTATTCTCGGCATTCACCCTCATCTTTCGATACTGTTCACCGTTATCGAACCAAACATCACTGTTTTGATCCATGAAGTATCCCTCGAACTCCCAATTCTTGTATACGATGATAGGAACAGCATCTACGGGTAAGTCATCGACGTATTCGAACTTGTATTGACCCCAACCAGTTCGATTGAGATCATTCATTCTACGAGTCTTCCAACATAGATTCTCTGCATGGTTATCGGTTTTGATTCGATTACGATGATCGACTTCGACTTTGTTTTCCGGATCATCATTCTTAACCCATTGAGTAGCGATAACGACATGCTTATAGTATAGTCGACCATTGAGTTTGATTTGAATATACTTCGACTTCTGGTTTTCCCATTCAGTGATTATATATCCATTGCTCTTACGTCTGATCTGATATGGATACTCAGTACAGATCTCATAGTCTGGATCAACTTCCGATATCGTCGTCGTAAGCTACGTTTAAGAGTCTGTCGAAATCGGATTCGTTTTCAACCTCAACATCGAGCTCTATCTCATCACCGAAGTAGTCTTCGATGAATTCGATGATATCGTTGACTGAATGAACTTCAGAGATGTCGATAGCTTCGAATACATCTTCTCTGTAGTAGGCGTTCATCTTATGTGTATGACTACGGGATAAAAAATCGATAGAGAAATCGTTTGAGGCATTTTGGTGTCGGAGGTATCCGGGGGGACGATGAACTCCATTTCTGAGACCAAAAATAATGATCGTTCATCGACAGCGACGCATGTCCGGCAATTCGATCTTGGGCATATCCCTGATGATATCAAGCATCCGATCGTTCACGTATAGAGCATCGTGTCTGGACTCATCCGTCACTAGATTGAACACTAATGAGTTGCCGGCCGTGTGCCCCTTCACTATCTCGACGAGCTTATCTGTAGCGGTGTATCGGTACACCTGTCGTTGACTGGGGCTGAAGAAGAAGGGTCGTTTATGGAACGTGTGTTTACCGTGAGATACGATACGTTTGATATCGTTAGGCATGACCTGATCAAGGACGAAAAGACCGTCGAAGTCGTCATGGTGAATGTAATAGGGAGTACTCATTTGGGGTGAGGCTAAAAAGATGTCTCTATAACGAAATCCCTAGTGTTCCCATTAAGTCAGATCCAGGGTTGAGCAAATCACCTGGGAATTCTCCAAACGACCTCCTGAAGCCGATAAGTGGGGGCGAAAGGGCTTGACCCTGTAGCCCCCCTTAACCATACTACTATAATGTTTGGTTTAAGTTTAAGATCATTTTGGGCAAAAAGAAAATGTTGCTGCGTTAAATAATTTAATTAAATTGATCCTAAAAAAGAATTTGTGTGTTTCACTTATTACTAAAATTTTTGTGAGAAAATATTGTTGCTATAGAAACTTTTTGAAAATACTTTGACCATATAAACTATCAAAATAATATAAAAAAATCGTTTAGTAAAAACTGTATAAAGTCGTTTAGTTTTTTTTTCATGGACAACAAAAATGATTAAAAATAGAGAAATTCTTTGGTGAATAAAATAATAAACGATATTCGAAAATAATTACACACATATAACCAAAAACGCAAAAAATTTTTTTAGAATATATAATCTTTAGAGGTATTCATGTTAAGTGACTTAACGTCTTTTTGGATTTTAGAAATGCATTAATTCAATGACTATTAGAGTTTTAATATTCTAATTTATAAAAAAAACATACAATTGCTCTATATTATCTTCGGCAAGCATAACATTGTTAAAATATAAGAATTTTATTTTTTCAGATATATTAGAATTATTAGACTTTTTTTTAATAAGGATTAAAAATTCTTAAAAATTTTAATAAATATATAAAGAATTAAATATTGAGTTGGCTTTATATCTCATTTTAATATATTCGATATTTAAGGTACAAATCCAGTACGTTATTTTTTGAATAGGAGAACGTTTATTATTTGAATAGTTGCATGTCTCTGAAAAAGTTTAAATTGACTAGGTTTGTTTTTGACACTTATTTTACAATTTAAATAAACATTATGACATGTTATATGAAATGGATGAAAATAATTGTTTTTTATTTAACATGTCATCTTATTTTTTGAGAATGTCAAAAAAAAATTGCGGTTACTAAACGTACTGGATTTGTACCTTAAAAAAACAATGGATTTAACAAAAAAAAAAAAAAAAAAAAAAAAAGAATTAATAAAAATCCAACCAAATTTTTTTTCAGCCTAGCTTTTTTCTTTTTTTTTTTTTTTTTTTTTTTTTTTTTTTTAATATATTAATTATTGCGATTCATCTTAAGATATTTTGCGATCAATAAGAAATTTATGTGTTTAATTTTGAGAAAATTGGTTCCCAACAATATCGATGTTTTTTTGGGTGCAAAACGTCAAAATGTTCAAAAATCAAACAAACAAACAAAAAAAAAATAATAAATTGAAATTTTACAGATATTGGATAAAATATATATTTCTATATATATATATATATATATATATAATAGAAAATGCCGATAATTTGAATCAAATAATTTGTTAAACATTTAAATAATTCTATTAATATTCATTTTTTCTAACAAATAAATCAAAATTAGCTTTTTTTCAAAGGATTTCACAAAAGTGTTCACAAATTTTGTGAAAAACTAATATTTTAAAATAAATATTTTTTTTTGAAATAAAAATAAGTTAATATCTAAATAATTTTTTATTTAAAATATTATTAATCGATATATGTTTTAATTTATAATTATTTAATGTCAATATATATATATATTGAGATATTTTATATTGTTTTATAGAAAATCTTTCATTTAAAATTCCAAATAAATATCGAAATATATTGAAAATAGTTTTTTTTTCTCACAAAAAAATGCTTAAGCAATATCTTGAAAATAAGCACATGGAATCATATAAAATTTGTAATTTATCTTAATTACATATTTTAAAATAGGTAAAAAAGGGCATATTTTAAAAGAGAAAAATAATAATATCTTTTTATATTTTCAACCAATTCTATTTATTTATTTAGTAATATGCATATATGAGCAACAAAGAAAAAATATTTTGGGAAATACTTGCGAAATGATAAGTCTATGGAATGAAAAATACTTATGAATAAAAAAATTTGGGGGCTAAAATACAACTTTCAATAAAAAAATAAACAAAAAATCATTTAGCCCCCAAAATAGAAATGTGATATGAAAAATGGGGGCTAGAGTGCATTTTCCCAGCAGAAATAGATAAAAAGATAGTTGGTGATTATTTAGATAAGCAAGGAGGATTAGAGTGATTTTGTAACCTTAATATTATTGCAGGACAAGGTATTACTACATGGAACCCTGATGGAACATTAAAAGAGAAGAACTATGCAGCATCATTAAAGAAGCTATATGAACGTATTTCAACAAGTACTCCTAATATACAGACATACTTGAATAAAATGAAGACGGATATAATTGATGTTACGGGTGCATCAGTAGTAGCACCTAATTCAAAATTAACTATTTTCGTTAAAGAGGTTAAAGAGCAAACTCTTGATGTTAGTACATACAACAAATTAGTAGCAGCATTAAATAATAATTATAATGGTTTGAAAAATGTTGTTGACTATATATTTGATACTATGGATAAAATAGATAGGTTTAATGTGGAAGAATTTTTAGGTACTGAACTCATTGAAACATCATATACTGACATAACAAAAATTATCAAAAGAATCGGTGATGGATATTTTGAACAAGACCAAGTGCCAGTAAAGACATATAAACAATTTACTAAACAATTCGAAAAATTAGCATTATGTTTAATTGAAATCTTAATTGTTGAGAAAAAACTAAACCTATCATGCTGAAAAAAAAAGTACATCATCCTGGAGAACTAGATGAAACGAGTACAGGTCCTTGGGATGAAACCATAATAACATATAAGCTTGATGATAAGCATGTAGATACTTTCACAGACTTAATAACACAGTTAAATACAAGCAATGATAATCTTAAGAAATGGTTGACAAAATTAGAAAGTACTAAAACAATAGGTATCGATTTTATCCAATTAGATAATATCTCGGTCATAGAAGAAAAAACAGATGAGGAAACAAAAACAACCTCTTATGAAGTTAAACAAAAGCCTCCAAAAAGCTTAAATAATACTATCTCTAATATCAGTCTAAATAATAATAACATATCTAAATTAGAACCTATTAAAGTTGTTGAAAAAGAAACAAACACAACTACGAATGAAACCATATATGATATTAAGTCTAAGAAGATAAACACTTTTAAAGAATTTGTTGAGCAAGCAAACACTACTAATGACAATATCAATAAATTATTAAATCAACTCAATAGTGATACTATCATATACACATACCTATTAGAAGCATTTGGTACAACACCATATATATGCATAATTAATGAGACAACTAATGAACCAGAAATAAGACCTGTTAAAATAGAGATAGTAGAGGAATCACCAGAACCAGACAATACACAAGGACCAGAACCTAATCCACCACCTGCTGATGACCAAATTCAAATTATTGGAGATGGTAGTGACACCTTTTATTTTCCATCTGGTGATGAACTGTCTGAGGCTTTTGAAAAAATAAAGAGTACTATAAAGTCACGTATCAAACCTAAGGAACTAGTACATGTAATAGTGAAAAAAATAATAACATTAGGTAAACAGCCATCAGCAATACTACAAAAACTGCTAGTAAATATTATTGGAACGATGGTTGCAAAAAATGTTGTACCTTTCATTTTATCTTATCATGTAATAGATTATGCGTTAACTAATACCTTAAAGATTATATATAATGTCGTCTACTTTTTATGGAATAGTGGAATACCATATTTATTATTTAAGGAGTATAATGGTACAAAAGAGGTTATTGTTATGATAATAAACTATGAAAAGAATAAAGGTGATTATATTGGTAAGATAGACCATAATATTGATGAACTTGTTGACCGATTTAGTGAACTATTACCATCGAGGGAAACTGTTGATGCATTAAAGAGCAAAGGATATGAAATATATGAAGTAGCATATACCTCTTTTCCAATATTTTGGTCTAATGTATGGAGTAAGATGAAAACTATATTTACTACAATATGGTAAGGAGTTAAAAAGTTTGGTATAAATACCTTTTTATTCTTTACAGGTGAGGATAGTGATGGAAAAGGAACATTTTGGGAAAATTGTCCTCATATGGTGAGGATTACAATAATAGCTTTCATCATGAGTGCAGCCTTGGTTACTATTGGAGTTCTTGCAGTTGAGTATGATATTTTCCCAATTTTTAGTCTATTCTTTGATGGATTAGATTGGATATATAATATATAGTTGGCAATGGTGCACAGTTAATAGAGAATGATGAAATTGTTGACCCTGATGGAAATATATATTCCTTCTTCATTTCTTGTTTACTTTAATGAGTTTTTCATGTCTATTTTCAAGTTTATATTAACCTATCTAAATCCTCATTTCTGCCTTCTTCAATTGTTGGCCTCCTGATATTATAAAACTAATTGCTTCCGCATTCAATATCTAAATTTGATCTTATTCTTCGGGGCGGTACTCCAAGTTGAGTTTGAAATCTTATTTGATTGCATTTAGTTTCAGAACAGCAATTGCGATGAGCCTGAACAAAATGATTGTCGAGTAGGTAATTATTGTGAACCAAAAAGCTCTCCTGCATATTGAAAGTAAAGTAATGCATATCATTGAAATTTGTAAATATATTGAAAACTAATTTCGCATTGCATCTATCTTGAGCAAAAGTGCATGAATATATAACTGTATGAGAAATTTTGACTTGTCAAATATGCCGAGAAAGGGCAAAAACAATTTCGAGTTATATTGTTAATTTTGGAACATGATAACACGATTTGATTCATATTGAAAGTGTACAAATCAAGCGCGCCAATGGAAATAAATAAACTGTTTTCCACTTTTTGAAAAGATGGTTTTTGAATGCTTTTTATTTCTTTCCATTTTTATTATTTGTTCTTAACAAAATAACTTTTTGAGAGTATAAACCATTCAAAAAGTTGATTGACGAAAAAACGATTCTCCTGATTTCAGAGTGGTCATGACTCATAAAAAAGGATGTAATTGCTAGTATTAACATTATTTAATGACCTATTTTAAATTATAATATATTAATATTCATTTATATATATATTTGTATATTTATAATATTAATAATATAATGGGATAATTAGTGCTAACATTTATTAGGTTCGGATTACATGTTTAATACGTGCATTGTGAATATAGTATTGTTTTTGTTCAAGAAATGTGTGAGTTTAATTACTTAGAAATGAGTTCCAGAGAAACATCTTCTACGAAGAGTAAGAATAAGTATACAACACAAACAAGCTTAGAAGAGTTGTATACTACAGACGACTTAACATTACTTAAGAGAGCGATTGCAGAGTTAACTGCTAAGAGAGATTATAAGACTCTTAAACCCCTGTTCCGTCGCAATCCAAATGCTAGTAAGTTCGATACTAGATCCTTAAATGAAGATATACCCAATAAACGATTCACGAAACGTAATGGTAAGCTCTGCAATGTATCTAGAGCAGTTCCGCGAAAGCAGAATGAAGAAGAACAGAATGATGCATACACATATAAATACAGGTATTATGATATAAATTCGAATTTGTTTAAATATACTTTTAAAAGCCTGACAATCGTGACAATTTTTTGAATGTTTATAATAACTTCTTTTTCGTAAATGGCATGCCTTTTTCTTATAAAAACAAAAAGGACAATAACTTTCAAAATTCTTATGAGGAAAATATATTTTACCGTATCTCGCGAATCGTCGAACATTTTTGTTATACTCCGTATAATGGTTTTTTAAATCTTATATTTTTAAATATCGATTATAAGATGAGAACTTAGAAGCAGCATTTTAATAAAAATTATCTTAAAAATTCAATACTTTAAAGATTTTATTATTATTATATTAATACCCCGTTTTCTCCTCGACGTTGCAGAATAGCAGAAAAGTGACATTTTCATTCAATTTTTCAATTAAAAATAATGAAAAATTTTATATTTCTCTTTCAATTTTTATCACCCTCTCAATTTATTGAAAATTAGAAATTTTTTCGTTGTTGAGTTTTAAAAGTGAATTTACTCTTTCAATAATCTTTCAGTTCTTTTGGTATTTAAGAAATATATTAGTTACATATAGGTGCATCTGATGAATATAATATCTTCATTTTTTCAAAAAAAAAATATTCATAATATATCGATATTTTTTTATCATATCAAGTAAAGCCTGCAATCGTTTTCCATTATGTTTTCTCGCTAATGCTTTATATATTTATCCAAAAAGAAAAGGTTTAAATTTTTCGCGTCTCAAAAAGTGGGAGAAATTATCAATTTTCTCAATCAATATTTAGTTTTTTGGAAATATTTTCAGCATTTTAATTAATCATCATGTACTCTATTTAAATATATAAGAGATAAAAGATTTTAATTTTTTCGTTGTAATAAGATGTTTTGCAAATCTTTATAAAAATGAAAATAAAGAGCAAAAAGCATACCATCAGGCATAAATTCTTTTATTCTTTTGATTTATTACTATTTTAGCATTTCAAAAAAAATGATATTATTATTGATAAATTATAATCAATGTAAAATGGAAATAGTATTACAATCATTCATAATCTTTAATTATAATACAAATTAAAATCAAATGTTTAATAAAAACTCATAACAATAAAAAAATAAAAAAAAAATATTAAAAAATATAGAATAATGTTTTAAAAAAATAAATGAAAACGATTACATAGATAAAATAAATGCGAGTAAAATTAGAATGAGTCATAATTAATGGCTCTATAGTACAAATTATGAAGATAAAAATAATTTGTGAAAAATCATTAAAATAGCATATCGTGTAAAAGTACAAACTGAGGGAAGGTTGATTTGAAGTTTAATTTAGGCTTATTTGAAATTTCTAAGGATTTGAATATGTCGATCAGTTAAAAACATCAAAAAATATATAAAAATGAGCATTTCAAAATAAGGAAAGCTGTTTAAATGAGGTCAGGATCAAAGAAATAAAGAAATTGAAACGAATTTAGTGCTTCTTTGCTTATTATTTGTTTACAATAAAAAATAATTATAAAAATCGGTTTCTTTCAAAAAAATATCGTTTCTTTTATTTCTCTAAAAAATACTTATAAAATGCTCTCTTTCCTCAAAAAATCCAATATATTTATATATAATAAAGCTAATTTTATAAAGATTGATTTTTTTGGTGTCACTTTTCTGCTATTCTGCAAGGTGATGAGAAAACGGGGTATCTTTTAAAATATTTCAAATAATAGAATTATAAAGGATGTTTTATTGTATAAATTAAATTTAAAATATATAAATAAATATATTCAAACTTATATATATTTGTAATTGGAATAATAATGAAATGAAGATTGAACATATATTTGAAAATAAATTGAATGAATATTTGAGCGTTTAAAATCTCTAGATTAAACAATTAAAAAAGAACATATAAAAATTTTTATATGGTTTGCTGAGGAAGCTGATGAAAATTAATACAAATTTAATGAAGATTAATTGGGTAATATTAATTTTTCAAAAAATTGATCTAAAAATTTTGAGTTTTTTATCGGTTAATTTTGTATGATTGACTACTTTTTTATTGCAATTTTTTCAATAAACTTACTCAATTCTTTATCGAAAAAATTTCATAGACATTTTAATAATGGTAGTTGGATCGCCAAATTACCTAAATTTATCTCCTTTCCGAGTATCATCATCTGCAAGGAAGATATCTGCGCCATTTGCTTCCCACTGGTTTCTCATTCAAGTTATTTCTTCCATAATCGATATTTCAACTTTTGGAAATTCAAAGAACATTTATTTTTCCAGTGAAAATATGGTCGCTGACGGATGGTTTCGTATGTACCTTAACCAAGATCAATTTCAATTTTTGAAAGATTCTACTCACTTTGAGTTATATCCGATTGAAAAGAAATTGAAAATTTCTCCACGTAAAGTTCCAGAAAAAGGCAATTATTTTGTACATGCTTCAAGCGATTGGACTTCCCCTGGCAATTCACGCATTGTATACCGTATTTCAGACACCATATTTTATGTTGAAAATTTAATAATTGACGATAACGTAATGAACGACCCCCGAATTTTAGAAATCAATCCCTCAGGCACCATAGAGATGCTTAATCGATATAACACAGGTTTCCTCGATAATGGCAATCAAATATCTACATATAACAATGGAATCTTTGCTCCAATCCGATCAGTGCATAACCTAGGTATTAACGGTTCAGGGCAAGTTATAAACGTTGTTGATTCCGGCGTAGATGTCTTTAACGCCTTCTTTTACGATCCAAACAATTCACTCGACTCAATAACGAGCAAAACCAACCGAAACCACAGAAAAGTCATCAGAATTGAGCCCTATGCTGACAACACAGATTTAGTTGCCGGTCACGGAACACATGTTGCTGGAACAGCTGCAGGAAAAGCTTATTGTGACAAATGCGGCATTTCACAGTATAACGGCATTGCAAGTGAATCCAAATTGTACTTTTCTGACATCGGAGACTCGGAAACAGGCCAAAATTCAGGCAGAGTTGACTTGATCACGCAAGCACAAATCTTCGACGAGCTAGACGTTCATGTTTCATCGAACAGCTGGGGATACTCGACCAATGAGAAAGAGATTGAATTCAGCTACAACAAGGCAGCCTATGACAACCCAGATGTCTTGTATGTCTTTGCAGCAGGAAACAGTGGCAAGTACAACACAATCTACTGCCCAGGCAATGCCAAAAACATAGCCACTGTTGGATCAGTCGAGAAAACTTCATCTGCAATTTTAGAAATTTCTAAAGTTGAAGTTTTCATTCAAAATGACAAGACAAAAGTGGCAGCTGTTGATTCAGCCAGTCTAATCTATAAGGCTTCAGTTGACGAAGAAATGAAATACTATGTCAACTTGCCTTGGACCAAATATGAGAGTCCGTACTTGCCACAGGACTGCACAGAATACACAGTGGAAGAATGCCACTTTGATGAAAGAGTCAATGCAACAATTTGTGAAAATGTGACTAAAAAGAATTGCTCAGAACTAGTACCTAGACCTGACTTTGACGGAAACAAATATTTCAATGGTAAAATAGCAATTTTGAATACTGAAAAAGTTTCAGGTCCTGAAGAAGATCAGGACTTTTGCGATAAAGCCAAATATGCTTCAAACTTTGGTGCAGTTGCAGCAATTTGTGCTCCAAGTTCTACCTATTTCAAGTGCGAAGTAGATCCACCTATTCCATTAATTCGTGTTTCTAGCATTGATGATATAAAGACAGTGTTAGAGATGGGAGATATTTCACTCATGCCTTATGGAGGCGATGAAAATGCACAGTTTCCAAAAGCCTCTTATCAAGCCTCTAAAGGACCGGCTGATTCAGGCCTATTTAAGCCAGACATAAGTACACCTGGAGGCATGGTCTATAGTGCTAAGGGACATGGTCCTAACACAGAAGGAGTTGTAGTTAATGCCTCTTACAGCAGCAATATTCGTTATTCTTCAGGTACATCAATGGCAACTCCTGCAGCTTCAGCACTTGCAGTTCTAATTCTTCAGTATCTTCGCGATGGCTTCTATCCTGGTCTAAAGAGAGGTTCTGGTCCATCACTCACACCAACTTCTTGCTTATTGAGATCAATTTTGGTTAATACAGCCCAAAAGCCAGCATCCCTTGTCCCTGAATCAAAATCGCAGCCTCGATCTGACGTTGGTTTTGGTGTCCCAATTTTGGATGTAGCTTTAGGCTTCAATGGCAAAGGATTTCGTTTCATTGACAATGAAACTATTGGAACACAATCACATCGTGTTTATACCATTAAAGCTGATTCCAACTCAGCTGATTTGAATGTTACTCTTGTCTATTTGGATCCTCCTTTGGATACTTCAAATGAAGCCATTTTCTTTGCCGATCTTGATCTCTACGTTAAGGCGCCAAATGGAAACGTTTACATGGGCAACAACATTTCTGACGGCGAATCATTAACTCTTATAGAAAGAGTTGTCATTGACAAAGAAGACATTCCTGAAAATGGCGGTGAATTTGAAATACATGTTATTTCAAGCAAGTATCCAATTGAATCAACAAAGATCCTCTACGCTATTGCCGTTAACGGTCCTTTTGAGCAATCAAACATGGAGAAGAATCCTCTTTATCTACCTTCAAAAGAGCCTGCTGATAATGATTGTCCAAACAACTGCAATGGAAATGGAAGCTGCAATAAAGGCATGTGTGTTTGCAAGGATGGTTTTGTCGGTCCTTATTGTTCAATTGCCGTTTCTCCTATTAAAGATGGCGAATCCTATGACCTTCCTTATGAATACGGGCAAATTAAATACTTCAAGTTGCCTTTGAATGATCCTACTCTGGGTAATGGTGTTGAGGTTTCCTTCGATATTGTTAAGAGCTTCAATTTGGGACCCGTTTACTTCTGCACTTCATTTAATGAAAATCCAGGCAAAATTTGGAACGCTGGTTGGGAATGTCACTTAGCTTGTCCTCCTCCTGAAGATGCTGAAGAAGACGAAGATTATCCTTTCTTCCAGAATTATACAATCAAGGTGCCAGTGAATGAAAACCCATCAGCTATGAATATTGCTCTTTACTCTAGTTATTATGAAAAGAAAAATGTTGGACTGAATAACATCAAGCTAAAGAGAACTGCACCATCCAAAGGACCTACAATTGAGCCTACTTCCTCAAGTGGTGATAAGAAGAAGGTAAATAGTTTCCCATTACTTGCTATCATTCTCGTTTCTATAGTTGCTGTTCTCGTTGTTGCTTCAATCATTATCCTTATATTTGCAGTTCGAAAGAAGAAAGAATATAATACTGCCCCAGTAAGTATGACCTTAATCTCAAACGCTTAAAAAAAAAAAGCTAAGACAATTCAATAATTATTACCTTGCTCTTAAACGATTAAAAAATTGATTTAAAACCTCTATTTTCACTTTTTTTTTTTTTTTTTTTTTTTTTAAAAAAAAAAAAAAATATAGTTTGCAATTAAGGCAATCTTTTCCAACTGCATTTGGATCATTCGCAGAATGAATCATTGTGGCTTTATTGCAAGGATGAATTGACTCAAATTGAAATTAGAAGTAAAACAGTATTTATTACTTTCAACGCTTTTTTCTGATCAAATCTTTTTTTTAAAAAAATAAAAATAAAAAATAAAAAAAAAATGCAAAATTTTTATTTGAAAATTTATGAATGTGATCACTCAAATTTAAATCGTCATCTGCATTTATTACAGTTGTGCATGTCAATATGACATATAATATAATTATTTATGGCCAGCTCTTTTTCATAATAATGAATACCTTCATAAAATAAACTATAAAAAAGGTTAAATATCAATATCAAATCCTTCATAAAATAAACTATTAATCTTGGCAAGGTTAATCAATGATTTATTTGATTTGATTCTGCCGAAAAGAATAGAATAAGGTTTTGTATATAAGATCTTTGTCATGTTGCTAATTACTTCCTTTAGTGAACTTTCTGCATCACAAAGCTGATTGAATATAATTTTATCAAGTCTTTTTGGAAACTGTACATACCTAGTTTTAAATTCTAATTTCTCTACTTCTTCACATTCTGTTTCAAAATCATACATATCTTTATCACAATAATTGTTTTTAACTTGTTCAAATTTATTTTGATAGAATAATTCTTTATTTTCATCTTTTTCATGAGGCAATAATTGAATAATGATTTTTTCTTCATTTGGATTTGAATTAAATTTTAACCAGCCAGAGTTATCATAATCATAGAGATTAAACAAAGGTGAACACAAAATGATATTTAATAAGTTATTTTCATTTGGCCGTATTTGAAATTGAAAAGAACTTTTATCAAGTCTCATTAATAACTCAATTAAAGGATCAATTAAAGTTTTCATCAAATACTCTCTTGATTCTTCAAATGACAATTTTGACAAAAAATACAATGAAAGTTTTAAATTTGTTAAACAAATAATAAATGTTTTTGAGATTATAAATCTATCGTCATCGATTATTGATATGTTACGGAATGAAAGTGGCTCTTTACTATATTTTGAAGCTAAAATAAAATGTTCAATTGCTTCATCTTCTTTTTTATCACATTCGAAAAGATAACCGATATTATATTCAGCTAATGCAAAGTTTTGTTTTGATGAACGTTCATACATATATTTTGAATTATTAATGTCATTTAAGTAAAATTGATAAAATAATCCTAAATTATTTTGACCAAAAGAAAACTCATTCATTCCAGATTCTTTTAAGTATTTGAATGCTTTTTTATGATTTTCTAATTCAAAATCATATATGTAAATCAATCCAAGACTGTTATAACAAACATAAATGTAATCATTAGTTTTTATCATTGTTGAAATAAACATATCTAAAGGATCAGATAATGTTTCATTATTACGGATATTATTAATGCATTGTTTGTAATATTTAATGGCTTTTGAAATGTTTATATTAACACCTTTCCCGTTTTCAAATGCATATCCACAATAATAAAGTCCTTCAGAATTTTTTAATTGTGCTGATAAATTAAAATACTTAATGGCTTCTAAATAATTCTTTGAAACTCCTTCACCTTTATAATATAAAATTCCTAATTTAAAAATTGCATTGGAATCTCCTTTGAAAGCTGATATTTTGAAATATTTTTTAGCTTTGAAATAATCTTTAGTTACATATTTGCCTTCATAATATAACATTCCAAAAATATAAAAAGCCAATGAATTCATATTTTTAGCAGATAATTCAAAATATTCTTTGGCCAAATCTAAATCTTGTTTAACATTTAGACCTTGTAAATAAATGAATCCTAAAATACAAAAAGCATCAGAATTATTTAGTTCGGCAGATAACTTAGTGTATTCAATTGCACGCAAATAATCTTTAACAACAAATAAACCTTCATAATAAATGATACCTAAATATAAATAAGCATTTGAATTATTTTGTTTTGCAGATAATTCATATAATTCTTTGGCTTGAGAAAAATCTCGATTAACAACTTTCCCTATATAATAAAGATTACCTAAAGATAAAAGTCCGTAAGAATTATTCATATTTGCCGAAAGTTCATAATATTCTTTAGCTTTTTGAAAGTTTTGTTTAACTGCTTTTCCTTCATAATAAATGTTACCCATAAAACAAATTGCATCCGAATTGTTTAATTTAACTGATCTTTCGATATATTTCAAGCCTTTTTTATAATCTTGATTCACTTCAATACCATCATAATATATCATTCCAAGGAAATAAAGAGCATCAGAATTGCCTTCATTAGATGCTAGTTCAAAATATTCGATAGCTTTTTGATAATCCTTTTTTAATCCTTTCCCTATATAATAAAGAAATCCGATGTTGAAAAGTGCCATTTTATCGCCAAGTTCAGCAGATAATTTCAAATATTTTATTCCTTTATCTGTATCTTGTTCAACTTTCTCACCTTTCAAATAAATTACGCCCAAACTATTGAGAGCAAATGAACAATCTTGTTGCGCAGCTAATTCATAATATTTTAGCGCTTTTTCAATATTTTTTTCTACACCATTTCCTTCAATATAAATATTGGCCAAAATAAATAAACAATTTGAATCATTTTTGCTTGCACCTAATTCAAAATATTCTACTGCCTTTTTCATATCTTTAATAACGCCTTTACCTTCATAATACATACGGCCCAGATTATAATATGCGTCCCAAGCTTCCTGTTCAATTGCTAATTCAAAATACTTTTTGGATCGAGTATAGTTTGGTTTGATGTATTTGCCTTCAAAGTAAAAACATCCGCCAGCTATTAAAGCGCCTGGTTTATTCTTTTTAATTAATAATGTAAAAACATCAGTCTTTCTAAAGTATTCATTAGTAATTCCTTTACTTTTAAACTCATAATTATTCAGATTAAAAATTGCATTTGTTTTTCTTGAAGAAAATCGTGTATTTAGAAAATTATATAATTTTTCTACATATGATGATATAAAATTAGTTTTGTTTGATTCATATAAGAAAAGAATAACTTCTATGAAATATTGTCTCAATTCTAATATTTCTTTTGCTCTTATTCTTTCATTTGTTAAAAATCTAGACAAAAACTCAAGCATGCATATTTGACGATATATAATTTTCTTGATTTTAGAACTTTTTAATCGTTTTTCTGGTTCAATTTTAATGCATTTTTCAAAAAGATCTTGGATGTAATGTGAAGCATTGGTTATCAAAGGCAGGTCGTTATTTTGAATTTGTTGAATGATTGAATCAATGTCATTTGTATGGAAAAGATCATCTTTTTCAAAAAGAAAATAAACAACAAGACCAAAAGAAAAAATATCAGTTGAATATGAAATATCTTCTCCCAATATTTGTTCGGGAGATGCGTAACCGCACGAGCCAAATTCATATGTCATCTTTTTATCTTCTAATGGACTGATTTTTCTAATTGTTTCAAAATCAGAAATAAAAGGTTTGTAGTCATGATCAATCAAAATGTTATCTGGCTTGATATCTCGATGAACGAGTAAATTAGAATGAAGATAATCAATTCCTTTAAATACTCGACTCATGATTGTAAAAGAATACAATTCATTCAATTTATCACTGATTTGATACAATGATCCATTGCTCATAAAATCATATAAAATCATTTGTACCTTTCCATTTACTTTAATAAAGCCATGACATTTAACAAAGCATTCATGTGAATGATCTAAACAGAATTGAATTTCATGATTAGCTTTATTATCAGTGAATTCATGATAATCAATGTATTTCCTCACAAAAATGTACAAACTATCAATATGCATCACTAATGAAATCATGTGATTAATTTGTCTCAATTCGATAAATTCTTCTTCTGAAAAAAAATTGATTTCTCTTGGCTTTTTAATTTCCTTTTCATGTTTTAGAATTTCATCAAGTTTGGAAAAAAAAATTGTAAAATTTAAATAAAAAAAGTCTTTGTTAAAATCCTGATTTGTACATTCATTTATCATATCAATAAAACTATTGATAACAAGTTGATCAACTGATGCATTTTGTCGCTTGAATTCAAAAAATGATGGATCTTTAAAGAAATGTGAAGGAAAATAAAACCTTCGAATTAAATAGCATGAAATTGGACGAATTGTCATATTAACAAATTTGTTTGTTCGAATGTGACGGATAAAATATTGACAAAAACTTTCTACTTCTTGAATTGAGTCATTTGAATTGTTAATTTTTTGACTGCCCGAGTTAATGAATGTGGATTCTATTGAACTAATTGTATCAGATATAATATCTTTTCTAATCGATTCAATAATTATGCATTTTTGTTCAACACATATGATAGAATTTACTATATTATTGTCATTTTCATCACTAGGATCGAAATAATAGGTGAAAAATTTATATTGTTGTATGTAATAAGATATCAATTTTTTAAAATTTGTAATTTTGTCGTCTGTTTTCTGATTGGAGTGTTCTAAGTAATTAAAATATAAAAATTCAATTTTATCATAAATTCTTCTAAGATTTTTATCTTGAATTTCATTCTGCATTTTTTTAATATTTTGAGGAATTTCATCAAATTGAAAATCTTCGACTTTTTCTAATTCTAGATCTTCTTCTTCTTCAATTTTCCCTTCCTCTTCTTCTTCGTTGCTCCATTTTTGTGAAAAATATTCCATTTTATAATTAAAAGTGAATTGTTATATAAAAAAATCAGATAAATTAATAGTTCCTTAAAAATTGTAACAGAGACCATTATATATATATATATATATATATATATATATATATATATATATATATAAAAACAAGATAAAAATAACAAAAATTCATAAAAACATAAAAAAAATTTAAATGGTTTATTATATGCAAATAGTAAAAATGATGGTAAAATTGTAATAGTATAAAGATAATTTTGGGTATTTTTTTTTTCACATATCTTCGAAGAATTTGCAAGTAAACGACGTATAATTATGATTTTGAACAGATATTTGTGGCTATTTAGGAATTACAGATGAATTAATTTCATCATCATATCAATCTAGTCTTATTGTTGCTATTTATAGCAAATATGTACTTTTATGGTGCTTGTGCTTGTTTATAAGTGGTAAGGAAAGGCCGCTTTTCGATTTCTTGGTTAAGCTTGTACCATCGTTAGCTTATGTGATTAATATATACACAACTCAAACTGTAACCGATATTTTATCAAAGCAAGTTAGTGCATGCGGATCTCAAATAACAACCATTAATAACAAATTCAATAACTATGTGATGAAGAGTGAGCATGATGCATTGAAATTGAAGTTTGATTCGTTGGAAGAAAGATTAACTTCAATAATGATTAACTTAACACTAATTAAGTACACATTCAACGTACCAAATAGTAATAGCATTACTTATCAATTCGAACAACCTGATGCATATGAAGGTACACTCTATTTGACTTATAATGAAACCAAAGATAATGTTGCCAGTGAAAAAGAAATCAAAATCAATATATCATTCAATGCTAATAAAACACCTACGTATAAATATCAATGTGAACCAACTAAGATCTGGTTAAGCAATCATGAATTTCCATTAAATAGTAGCAATTTCATAGTCAATGAAACAGCTAATTTCATATTGATTAATACGTCATTCTTTAAATCAAATGGTATCTTAACTGAAGATAACACCAAGAATGAAATACATTCATTGTTTTGAACATAAAATAAATCAATTATGTTTTTATTCAACAACATACTTCAAGCATAAGTGATAAACATTGACAAAATCATTGAACTCTTTATTGTAGACCTGTTTGAAGTCAGTAACAACCTCACCATTATCTTTGATTATCTTAATGGCGTCTACCTTTTGAATTGGTGATGCTTTACCTGCACAACAACCATGGTTCGATAGGTTTATCTATATACTTAAACAATTTGGTGTGTGGATCGTAGTATCTGGACTTGTATGTGTATGTGTCACTCTCTTCTGGTTTGGTAGTACTCTGTCGTGGAACTGTTCGTGATACATTACAGAGTTTGCCATTACGTTTGGTGAATCGTTTTGTCGATTGTGGTATATCTTCATTAAGTGTTCTACTGTCGAACTTACTAGCATTTGGATTACGACGAAACAGGGTGTTGAGAGTCTTATAATCTTGTTTGGTTGTTAACTCGGTGATAGCTCGTTTAAGTAATGATAAGTCATCTGTTGCATATAACTCTTCGAGAGTTGGTTGTGATGGATTCTTGGTCTTACTCATTTCTATGTAATTAAACTTACACAGATAACGCATAAATGTTAACTTCGATACTATAATTAGCTAGCTGTGTTGGTATAGTTGTTGGATCATGAAGTGCATCTCCGGACTTCGGTTGCAGGTGCAAGTTCGATTTGCTGCTATACCGACTTTCTGTGTAATTTATATCATTTTTGTGATAGAGCCCATAGCGAATTAACACCTATGTGGTAAGCTATTGCTTGTGGTATAGATAACACAGATGCATTTGTCGACAAATGTAATCCTCGTAATGAACGTGTTAAATCACGTTCCCCAACTATAGTAGATGCATATTGTTTCTCTTTATAAGGGATTGGATGTACGATCCAGGGTTAGTATGTTCATCTCTTATATCGAATGCATGACGCATCTACAATGACAGTTGGTTTTTGCACCGCGGAGATCATCTTTTTGGTCTCATCATGCCTTAGTCTTTACGTCGAGGTCTGGTCTCGAACTTCATTACACCTTTTCGTTTAGTGAAGTGTTTATCATCACATGGAATCTCTTCATTAAGTTCACGAGTATCAAATTTCCATGTATTTGGATTACGACGTAATAGCGTGTTAACTGTTTTATAGTCTTTGGATTCGATAAGTTTAGCGAGTTCATGCTTCAACTTGTTCATATCATCACATGCGAATAGTTCTGTTATTGCGGTCATTTAAGTTCGAGAAAAATACAAAGTAATCACATTGTCGATTCACTTCTTCACCAATTTATACACTCGACCTCTCTTACAATTAACTCTGTTATATCTCATATTAACTTCATACCCATCTGGTATTGTCTTAATATCGATTCCATAATAGTTGTATAGATCTCTTTTGGTAGTAAATTCTATATCAATGTTAGGTTCATTAACGATATGTTCATCAACGATAGGTTCATCAACAGATTCATCATCATCAACTGGTTCATCATTCTCTTCGAGAACTTCACTTTGTGAATCGTCATCATCGGCAGATTTACCGAATCGTACACGATCAAACTCATATAATGCGACATTCCAACCTGTTTTACTCATACAATTCCATGCTCTATCACGCAGTTCGTTTAAGTATCTCTCATATCTGTTGTTCGGTATCGAGTACTTTCTCTTGTTCAAATGCTTTCCATATCGAACATATACATATACATCCGAGTTTCGATTTCGGTTTCGACCTAGAAACTGTTTAACACTGGACACAGTATCGATATATGTTTGGACGAATATAGATAGAATATTCTCTTTAATGGACTGTCCATTCTGTATAAATGAGGTAGATATAACAACATCAACATCTTCATCGAACAAACCATCTTCATTAAACTTAACCTCTTTGTTATCTCCTGTATATAACGCAACCTTGTATCTATCTTTCAACATCTCTTTCAATAAAGTACATTGTTTCTTATCTTCGATCTTAATTAATACTTTATCGCAGTTCTTTCGCTTTGTATCGATTAAGTTAACTATCTCAGCTCGTTGTTCATCAGCATCTGGTATCAACTTGTTAACGTATATATTTCGATTGTATCTCTTATCGATACATGGATTAACGATTATGTAATCTCTAAAACACGTGAAGTGTTTAATATCATCAGCAGTAGCACTTATTAACGCAACCTTATCGAACTCTTTAGTAATCTCAATCAATCCAATATGTTGTAGTAACATATGCTCTTCATCAATAACTAGAAAGTAATCTAATCGTTGTTCGTTCATGTAATATTCTTCAGTTAGATCACCTAGACATTTCGAAGCTGTGTTGTATGTAGTAATAATCACATTAACTTCATTGTGTACAGCTTTGTGAAACTCTTTAAACGCATTATCGTCAACACACAACCGAATGGAATTAACATCCATATCACTCAACTTGGTATAGAACTCTTCAGCGATATTCACTGTTGGAACTATTACCATAAACCTCTCTGTACTATGCGATGCAATCAATTTACGAATCGTTGTCGATTTACCAGAACCGATTGGAGCTTCACAGATGAACTTCTTAGTCCGGATTTGTTTAGTGATCTTACATAAATCATATTTGTTGTGATCCATACAATAATAATAATCTTCATAATCCATATAATCGATTACATCGCCATTCTCATCACAAAGTTCTAGTTCATCATCGATATTTACTGGTGGTTCACCACTAGTTAGATGTCTAATCGTTGTTTCATCTTCTAATGGATGGCCGTTCTTATCGAAGTAACCTTCACACTGTATAGTGTATAATCGTTCAGGGATCTCATCAAACATCTGCCATCGAATATATGACGGATCATGGACTTCTTCTGGTGTTGGTATTGGTTCGATTTGTTGTTTCAATGGATCATCGTCATTATGGAAATCATTTATAGATATGGATTTCATACCTTCATATACGTGATTGTATAACATGGTGTTCAGTGTCATTGGTTTCTGTTGTATAAAATTTTCATTAAATTCACATATCAAAACCATTGTTTATATATTTAGTCATTCATTATATGCTACAATAGTCATTCATTATCTGCCACTATTAGTTCTACTTTATTGGACACAATCTCGATAATGTCGTATATGAGTATTGCTATGGAAATGTTTAGAAACGGTTTCATATTAATATAGCCGATTTCGCCTATTATAATAGTTTATTTAGCCATTATTTTAGGTTATCGCTATTAGAATTGTCATATATAGACATATATCCATAGTCTTGTGCCACAAGTAGCACTAAATTAAATACAAAAACAGCTGATTTTTGAGGGATTTCGTCAATTAAATTAGCTGTCACGCGACTGTGGCGGGTATATATACTAATTTGGTCGAGGATGACAAAAATGTCAATTTTTGGTAGACTGAATGAATTAGAGTTAGGGGAGTGAGCGAAGCGAACGTGGGCGTAAGATACGTAGTATCTGTAGCACCCCCTAACATAGCTACTTTTTAATATAAATAAGTGATCAACATTCAAGAACTCTACGAATTTTGAAGATACAAAAATATTTCTATTTTTATAGATTATATACATAAAAATATTAGATTTGGCCTGAGGAATTTTGAATTCATCAATCATACGTTTTTATACTAAGATGAGAAAAACTGTCAATAATACACTGAAATAAACAAACAAACAAAAATAAAATTTCATAGATAACCTTTGCAACTGTTCGTTTGATGAAATACATAGTTAATTTTTCGAGAAATTGAAAAAATATATGATTTTTTTTCCTTTTCAAATTTGTGAATATAAAAATATAAAAATAATAATTATCTCAAATTTGTGAGCAAATTTGCTCAAAAATTGAATGAAATTTGAGAGTACCCATAAATAATTGATTTTTTAATATTTCTAAATTCTTTTTAAGAAAATAAATTACACCCCGAGCTTATTACATTTTCAAAAAAAAAAATGTAATAAGAATTTGGTAAATATGTATTTAAAAAAAAAAGTCGGGGGCTCCGCCCCCGAACTCCCGACCTCATATTTTTTTTAAAAACTAAATAATAAATCTATTAACAATTGTTTAGCAAAGTGTTTTTTTGTTTTTTTCATGGTTTAAAGCAAAGATAATATTAAATATAAAACTTCTTATATCATATTGAAACTTTTATTTATTATTAGATAATCTAACGACGCATCTGGCATGCAGCATTTCTGTCCCTACATTAGTAGCATGAGGTGAAAACATGTTCTTTTGAACACTCATTAATCTTTCTACTTCAGCTTCTGATACTCCTATTGAACATAGCCTGATGCAAATATGAGACAATTCTGGATAAACTTGATGAAGTCTTCTCCAATAAGTATTGTTTGTATCATCTAAGCTAATATATTTGATTGGCTCTTCATGAGCCATATAGAGCCAGCTTTGGTATAAATTGAATATTGCTTCTGCATTTTGATATCCAAGAATATGAGCTTGGTTTATAATCTCTCTTTTGGTGCTTTCTATTAAATCAGTTAGCCAATTAATTTGCTTTAGTGCCTCGAATTTAATTGAATTCAATTTACTTCTAAGCTTATTAAATTCACTGTATCTTTTCTTAGTGGATTGAAAATATTCTTGAGCATTTTGATGTAGTTCAATTGCTGTGATTAATTTTTTATTATCATACTTATTTAAAATTATGTCATCATCGTCATCTTGAGAATCCTGCTCTTGGTTTCCCTGTAAAAAGGCATCTGCAATTTGATCGACGGTTGCTTTAGCTGTTTGCAAATCTTCTGTATTAACTTTATCGTTTGTTTTTGGTGAAGATAATTCAACTTCTATACAATCTGAAAGGTTATCAAGTTCAATCTGAGACTGGTTATCATATCCGTTATTTACAGGTCCTTTAGTAGAATAACCTTTTTCAAGCTGTCTTAGAAAAGATCTACCAGGAAGTGAAACACAATAAGCAGCTTTAAGAATACTTTGAGGAAAACTAAGCATACGTGCAATAAAAGTTTTAAACACAAATTCATAAATAGGTCGGCTTTTTTCTGATAATAGAGAATTTCCAATTTGAATTAGTTTTTTTGTTACATTTGAAATGGCAGGTAAGAGTTCTGATAGTTTCATTGAACGACTTTCACACTTTTTAGAGAGAATCTGAAGAGGTTGGAGAATATTTGTGATATCAATTAATTCAGCTGGCATAATATCTTCGTCATCACTTATTAACAAAGATTCTATCTCAAATTTGTACTTTTTAAAAAACATAAGAACATCTACCAAATAAACCCAACGAGTTGGAACTAATTTGGGACAAGTATCTTGAATTTCTGATTTATTTTCTTCTCTCCTACAATATTCTATTAAATGATCTATTATTTTCATATAAGGAAGGAATTCTTTAATAGATATAACCTCTGCAAAAATCAAATTGATAATATGATTAATACACGGAATGTGATATATGGCAGATGATAATCCTTTTTCACTTTTAATGTAATCTATTATTCCTTTAGTCTGTGCGCTTTGACTATCGGCAATGATTGCTACAACTTCTAATTCCTTTTCATGTATATAAGTGACAATAGTTCTTAATGATTCTTCATACTGATAGGAATTAAATGCAATAGGAATTAGGCCAAATATAAATACAAAAAAGAAAAAAGCAATAAAAACAATATAAACAACCAAATATCTTTTAAAAAATTGAATTAGAATTAAAAACAAACATACTCATTTATTACAAAAGGATTTTATCAACGAAACATTTATGGCTTGCAAGTACTAGTCAAATTCGACATATCGCCTGGTTGTTCGCTAATTTGAGATTTTAAAACATCATCGATATTCTTCAACGAATAGATTGATTATGAACTATCAAAAACGAAGCCTATCAGAAACCTTACAATTCAAAATTATAAATGTATCGAAATGAAACTGACTTTTCAAAAGGATAGAAAGGAAAAAATCGAGTCTCCATTCATTTTTCCGTATTAATTTACATATCTTCCATTAGATTTAGGATCTAATGCAATTGCTAATACAAAACCTTTTACTTTTTTTAAACAGCACCGATTTTTATCAATATTTTTACTTTTATGCAAGATATATTAAAAATTCCCTAAAAAATGTTTTACCTCATTTTTATTTGAGTTTTCTGAAATTTTTTATTCAAAAACAAAATTTCAGTTTTAGTCTTGAACAACTTAAAAAAAGTCAAGGATGTTGAAGATAATTATTTTACTAATATTAGAAGTCCTGGTTTATATCAATTAGATAAAAATAATATTGTTTTTTGCTTAAAATAAATAATTTTTTTAATTAATCTTTCTATCATTTTATCTTTCTTTTCTTTTTTTTGAAAGTTTTAAAAAAAATTTGAATGTTGTAAAAGGTATGCGGTTTCGTCCTTTTTTAAGTCTATCTAGTTTTATTTTTTTATCTCTATTGAATTTTTGAGATTATGTTTTTATAAATGAGAATATATCTTATTAAAAAATAAAGTATAACATAAAAATATTGATATTTTAATATATATTTTTACCTCTTTTAATAAAGATAATATTTTTAATCACTTATTTGCATTATTTCCTTATGACATTAGTTCTCAATTGTTGGCGAAGTGACAAACTATAGAAAAAGTTACACCATTTTTTTCTGAGGAAAATTCGTTATTCTGACTTTTTGAGTTAATTGAGAAGGCATACAAAAAGTTCTAAAATTTTCTTGTAAAGTTTTGAAAAAGTTCACTAAGATAAAACCATGAAAAAGCGCCATTTTTATAGAACTAAACCAATCAAAGAAACCGAGATGACGACATTGCCGCCCATAGCATGATCACGATCAGTAATGCTTAGCAGCTAGCTGGTTGTAACTGCGGCGAGTCGTCATCCGGACAAAGATATCACGATTTCATCCGGAAGATCTGGAATGACGACATTGCCGCCCATAGCAAGACCACGATCAGCAATGCTTAGCAGCTAGCTGGTTGTAACTGCGGCGAGTCGTCATCCGGACAAAGATATCGCGATTTCATCCGGAAGATCTGGAATGACGACATTGCCGCCCATAGCAAGACCACGATCAGCAATGCTTAGCAGCTAGCTGGTTGTAACTGCGGCGAGTCGTCATCCGGACAAAGATATCGCGATTTCATCCGGAAGATCTGGAATGACGACATTGCCGCCCATAGCAAGACCACGATCAGCAATGCTTAGCAGCTAGCTGGTTGTAACTGCGGCGAGTCGTCATCCGGACAAAGATATCGCGATTTCATCCGGAAGATCTGGAATGACGACATTGCCGCCCATAGCAAGACCACGATCAGCAATGCTTAGCAGCTAGCTGGTTGTAACTGCGGCGAGTCGTCATCCGGACAAAGATATCGCGATTTCATCCGGAAGATCTGGAATGACGACATTGCCGCCCATAGCAAGACCACGATCAGCAATGCTTAGCAGCTAGCTGGTTGTAACTGCGGCGAGTCGTCATCCGGACAAAGATATCACGATTTCATCCGGAAGATCTGGAATGACGACATTGCCGCCCATAGCAAGACCACGATCAGCAATGCTTAGCAGCTAGCTGGTTGTAACTGCGGCGAGTCGTCATCCGGACAAAGATATCGCGATTTCATCCGGAAGATCTGGAATGACGACATTGCCGCCCATAGCAAGACCACGATCAGCAATGCTTAGCAGCTAGCTGGTTGTAACTGCGGCGAGTCGTCATCCGGACAAAGATATCGCGATTTCATCCGGAAGATCTGGAATTGACGACATTGCCGCCCATAGCAAGACCACGATCAGCAATGCTTAGCAGCTAGCTGGTTGTAACTGCGGCGAGTCGTCATCCGGACAAAGATATCGCGATTTCATCCGGAAGATCTGGAATGACGACATTGCCGCCCATAGCAAGACCACGATCAGCAATGCTTAGCAGCTAGCTGGTTGTAACTGCGGCGAGTCGTCATCCGGACAAAGATATCACGATTTCATCCGGAAGATCTGGAATGACGACATTGCCGCCCATAGCAAGACCACGATCAGCAATGCTTAGCAGCTAGCTGGTTGTAACTGCGGCGAGTCGTCATCCGGACAAAGATATCACGATTTCATCCGGAAGATCTGGAATTGACGACATTGCCGCCCATAGGACGACCACGGTGGCAATAAAAAGATGAAAATAAAACAAACAAAAAACAAACAAAATTGATTATTTAATATTATTATTACGATTTTTTAATTTTTTTATTTTGATAAAGCTTATTTAAAATATTCTGAGTCTTCTCAGAAATTTGTTAAATTTTTTTTTTTTTAATAAATATATATAACTTTTTGAAAGAATTATGGTCTTTTTATATTTATGGAAGAAGACCAAAATCTTTATTATTCAGCGAAATATCTATCTCATACGCAAAGACCTAATTCTTTAAAAGATAAAGGATTAAGAACATTCATTGAAATTGTTCCTTTGCATTCTCAGAATTTCAATATCATTTCGCTAATCCTTTTCCTCGATAGCTTAACCAAAGAATTTATATGCAACAACAAAAGAGTTTATAATGACATTTTTTCGTTTAGTTGCTGTAATAAATCAAAGATAAATACTGAAATTCAAATATTTAGCATAACTGTCAAAAACGATTTGGAAACCATTAAAGTTCTCGCTAGAGATCAACTCCTTGAAAACCAAACTATGAAAGTTGTTACTATTGATTTTGAAGAATGTATCATGACGTCGCCATATACTTTGAAAAATAAAGAGTGTCCTTTTTTGACTCAAGATTTTTGGAATAAACAATGTAAACATAAAAATTCAATGCTTTATACTTTTTGTAATTACGTAGCTCGAAAAAATTCTAATTTTCCAATATTTATAAAATTTGCTTTTCAAAACTTTTTAGATAAAAGAACCTTGCGTAGAAGAGCCGTTAGTTTTCAAGGTTATGATGATTTTTATAAAATTTTATTGCATTTACCTGGTTTTGTTTATATTGAGATAAGTACTCAAAAAGTTCAGGACGATGGATTTGCATTTAAATTTAATAATGATTTTGCTTTTATTAAAAATATAATATGGATTATGCCTTGGGCTTTAGAAGTTATAAATTATATGCATTATTTGCAAATTGATGCTTCTTTTTATGCGCTTAAGCCTTACAAATTTTGTATATACCATTCAATTTATTTCAATTCAAGTTTTCCTTTCGCATTATCAATTGGCCCTAAAGAGAACCGTTTTTTATATAATTTATTATTTGATGGATTAAATAAGTTTTGTTTAAATAAAAATGTTTTTGAAAATAAAGTTGTTTTATCAGATTTAGGTTCTCCTATCAAAAAGTTCTGTAAATTACATTCAAATATTCAATATTTTTGTCATCGTCATATTATACAAATATTTGGACCTAAATCATCATTAGGCATATGGGTTGCAAGGTTATTGAGATGCAAAACATATTTAATATATAAACAAGAAAAAGAATTTATTTTAGTTGAAATGGACGAATATAAAAAAGATCCAAATTCACCTTTATTTGACGATACCGATCAAGATAATGAAAAAAAACAAAAATTAAAAGATTTTGAAATTATGTTAAAAGATATAGATGAAGTGGAAAGAATGCCAAATAAAGAAGAAATTAAAAAAAGTGATTATTATATTGCTAATTGGGCAATATGGATTCGTTCTGACCACCATGTAGCTCGTTGTTCAAATCATTCGGAAGGTTTCCACGGAAATATCAATCAAAAATTGCCAGATTCCGGAACTCATTCATTTAAAACTGGTTTCACAACAATTGTAAATTATTTATTAAATTATATAAATAATTACTCAGATATTTGTGGAAATTCTTTTCAAAATAAACATCAAAAAATGATTCAAAAAGTTATACAAATTCTTAGCAAGAGACCAGATAATTATTTAAAATGTTCAAAAGAAAATTGTGATTGTGGTGAAGATGTTTTTGTTGAATCAATTTATGGAGTGAAACTTCCTTGCATACATACAATATTAAATAATTTTTGCAAATCAGAAATATTTAATATTGTTAAAAATAGCAATGAAATTGATATTCAATATTTATTTGTTCAATCTCTCAAAAAGTTCCCCAATTATAAATTTGAAAAAAATCTTTTTAAATCAAATAGAAAAAATATAGATAGAATAATATCAATATACGAAGTTGAAAAGAATAGAAAGTTTGATAAGGAATCATTGAATATATTAGGCTCTTTTATTAATGAGTTTCTTAATTGTTTTACATATGTTTTACCAAAATTCCCAAATATTAATCCAAATGATGCCAAATATTCTGGAAATCATTTTGATTTTCGAGCACTTGATGAAAAATTGGTTTTCAGAAAAAAGAAAGAAGAAAGTAACACAAGTCAAAAGAAAGAAAAATTAAAACTTGAAAATTTATACGACGAAGATGACAATTTTGATTCAATGATAAAAGACTGTAATGCTGACATCAAATTAATTAAGAAAAAATACTATGAAACGAAGGCTGAAATTAAAGGAATGTATCCTCAATTATCATATCATGATATCGAAAAAATATGTTTTTCTAATTTTGTCCGCTATGTTTTTGAAACTAGATGCGATAATTCAGGTGTCATATATTTTTTATCTAAATTCAAAATAGCAAGTTGGAAAAATGCAGATTTAGCTGCAGGTGGTAACAGATTTTTCTCTTAACAAATTTCTGAGAAGACTCAGAATATTTTAAATAAGCTTTATCAAAAAAAAAAAAAAAAAAAAAAAAAAAAAAAATAAAAATAAAAAATAAAAATAAAAACAAGAAAACTAACGCGCGATATAATCATAAATCATTTAATAAACAATAATTTTTGAACATACATAAATGTTTTTTGTATTTTGAAATTCAATTAATAATTAATATCATTTAATGACAACTTTGTGAGCTTTGCTCACAAAGTTGTCATTCTTAAGATCTATTAGGTACAATATTTCTTTTGTTTTCTTCATGAAAGTTGATTTGTTTAAGTTTTGAAAAGAAATCTAATTTGAAAATAATAAAAGGCCACTTTTTGAGCGAAGCTCAAAAAGTGGCCAAGCATGAGATTCATTTCTGATATGTAATAACTTGGTTATAGTTGGTTTTGATATTTGAATATCTGATTTGAGGAAATTGCAATAAACGCCACTTTTTGAGCTTCGCTCAAAAAGTGTCAATGCTTTAGATAATAATGGCGTAATAATATATTTTTCTTTCAAGAACATTGTTCTTTTTTAAGCAAGTATTCTATAAAAACAAACGATTAAAATAAATAGAAAAATAATTGAGGGCCAATTTGGTTTCTCATGTCATAAACATTTTGCATCAAAAAGTTATTTTATTTTTTATCTTTAAGAAAAAGTTATGTTTTATTTTTTGTGCCAAGAAAAAGTTCATGATTATTTTTCACTCTATCAAATTGTCGAAACTTTTTGACCGAAAAAAAATCAAAATAAACAAAAAAAAATTAAATATACTATATGATAAAAAATAAAAAATCACAATAATATTAAATAATCAATTTTGTTTGTTTTATTTTCATCTTTTTATTGCCACCGTGGTCGTCCTATGGGCGGCAATGTCGTCAATTCCAGATCTTCCGGATGAAATCGCGATATCTTTGTCCGGATGACGACTCGCCGCAGTTACAACCAGCTAGCTGCTAAGCATTGCTGATCGTGGTCTTGCTATGGGCGGCAATGTCGTCATTCCAGATCTTCCGGATGAAATCGCGATATCTTTGTCCGGATGACGACTCGCCGCAGTTACAACCAGCTAGCTGCTAAGCATTGCTGATCGTGGTCTTGCTATGGGCGGCAATGTCGTCATTCCAGATCTTCCGGATGAAATCGCGATATCTTTGTCCGGATGACGACTCGCCGCAGTTACAACCAGCTAGCTGCTAAGCATTGCTGATCGTGGTCTTGCTATGGGCGGCAATGTCGTCATTCCAGATCTTCCGGATGAAATCGCGATATCTTTGTCCGGATGACGACTCGCCGCAGTTACAACCAGCTAGCTGCTAAGCATTGCTGATCGTGGTCTTGCTATGGGCGGCAATGTCGTCATTCCAGATCTTCCGGATGAAATCGCGATATCTTTGTCCGGATGACGACTCGCCGCAGTTACAACCAGCTAGCTGCTAAGCATTGCTGATCGTGGTCTTGCTATGGGCGGCAATGTCGTCATTCCAGATCTTCCGGATGAAATCGCGATATCTTTGTCCGGATGACGACTCGCCGCAGTTACAACCAGCTAGCTGCTAAGCATTGCTGATCGTGGTCTTGCTATGGGCGGCAATGTCGTCATTCCAGATCTTCCGGATGAAATCGTGATATCTTTGTCCGGATGACGACTCGCCGCAGTTACAACCAGCTAGCTGCTAAGCATTACTGATCGTGATCATGCTATGGGCGGCAATGTCGTCATCTCGGTTTCTTTGATTGGTTTAGTTCTATAAAAATGGCGCTTTTTCATGGTTTTATCTTAGTGAACTTTTTCAAAACTTTACAAGAAAATTTTAGAACTTTTTGTATGCCTTCTCAATTAACTCAAAAAGTCAGAATAACGAATTTTCCTCAGAAAAAAATGGTGTAACTTTTTCTATAGTTTGTCATTCCGCCTCAATTGTTATTACAATTCATTTAAAAAGTTTAGAAAGCGTCAAAAAACAATGGGAGTATATATTGAAGATTCTTATATTATTAGTTCATATTAAAATTATAACATATATTTTTAAATTATTTTAGATTAAAATATCAAGAATATCTTTTTTATGATGATATATTTATATTTATAAAAAAAACTAAAAACTAATAGATTCATTTTTATAATATATCGAGTAATTTTGGCTATTTAAAAAATATTTATTATTTTTCATTAATATCGGATATGATATATATCAATTATTTGATTAACTTATTCAGATTTATTGTATGAACGTATTCGATATTTTTCTTCCTTTGTTCTTAAGACCTCATAATAAATCTATTAGCATATTAGATGGTTATATTTATATAATCCATCAATTTGATTGCATCAAATACAAGAAAGTAAAGCACTAAATATATTTTAATATGAAAAAAATATGAATAAAAATATATTCAAAAATATTTTCAAGTTTTGAAATATTATAGCAAAACATTCAAACCTTAAAGCAAAGATTATTCAAATTTTTGACATATAAAACAAATTCAATACTTCTTAAAGCATGAGTATAGAATTCTTATTACAAGACACTATTGAAATTTCTGCCAAATAAAATAAATTGAATAGTCCCTATTACAACTCGTTTTTTTATGTTTAGTTAATTGCTTTTTTTTTAAATATCATTAACCAAATTTTATTATTAAAAATAAAAAAAAAATGTTAACCAAAAATAGAAATAAAAAACGTTTTTAATAACACGAAAATCTGTATTAGAGGAGACAAAATTTTTAAAAAACAGATATTTTTAAAATTTTATTTTTCCATTTTAAACTAATGATAATAAAGAACTAAAAACTCTGCTCATGAACTTCTAACATCTTTTTATCATGTGATATGAACATTTTATTTTTCAAAAATTTTGAAAAAAAAAGGATCATTTTTCATGTAAATAATAGTTTTTTATTTTTAATAATCATATATTGTTTTTAATAATGTATAAAAAATATAAATAATCTATCAAATTTATGCAATATTTTTTATGTATCTCTATTTTGTAAAAATTACAATTTTTTCATTAAAAAAAACATCTGATTCTCAATGAATAATGTGGAGTATTTGAACTGATAGGTTATCCATATTCTTCATATAATTTCTCTAATAAATCAATTAGAAAAATAAAAAAATGATGATTGTATATTAAAAATTATGCTGTTTTTAGAGGTTAAAATCAACATATGCTATATTTGCTTTTGCAATATCTTGTTAAATAATTCAAATTTATCGAATATTATTGCATTATGTAATACAATAAATACTGTTTTAAACAATTTTATATTATTCTTAGTTATTCCCTGGATCATTTTCTAAACCAGTAGCATTATTTTCATTTAATTTTATCTCAGAGCATTGGCTTGACAGCATAGTTAAAATAGTATTATATTATTTTATGAATTGTAAAAGTATATAACAATATTATTTATTTATTAGTGTATGTGTTTGGATAATATATTTTGAAGATAATTGAGTTTTATTTATCGTTTCATATTTATGATAAATTATGGCACATTTTAAGAGTAAAAAAAAAAAATCAGCCTTGAATTTTTTAATGTCATTAATTTATTTTTATTAATAAAAAATATTATGTGGAATATTAAAATATTATGCAATATTTCCTATCAATTATTAAGATAATACTATTTTTTAATAAGCAAATATAAAGTATTCAATTATGGTTGAAAATTGAATACTTTATGGTAAAATATTAATGAAAAAGTTGTTCAAAGAAAAATAAAATATATGTTTATCTTAAAAAAAAATTCTATAAATGCATTACATTTTTTATTTATATAATATATTACTAGTATAAAATGGAATATTTCTGTATTATATACTTTTTCATCAAAAAAAACTAAAAATACCTAATTTTGCTAACAAAAACTATTAAATGGAAAATTTATTAATTAAGTATATGTGTATATTAATAATAAACTGGTTTGTTCCATTAAACACAATTTTCAACTGATTTTTTTGGATTATTTTCAAATATCTTATCAATCTAATTTTTTCCTCAATAATGCTATTTTACACAATAAACGAGTTTTTTGGTCAGAATATATCAATTGTATAGTAAAACAGTTTTTAAAAATTAAAAACTTATTGAAATATTGTTTGAAAAACAAATTAACGTATATTAACGTATATATAAAATTGAAAAAAATTGTTTTATTTTGTTATAGTTGAGGGACTATTCAAATTTATTGATGTATTATATTTATATACCATATAATATAACTATTGTCATATGTCATTTGATATACTCCACTTTTAATCGAAAAATAGAATAATTGATTGCTATTAAAATTAAATTATTTCAAGTTTTTTTGGTAAAATTCTAAAACTCACAAAGCAAAAGATATTCAAATTTAAGGATATTTTTTGAATATATCCATGAAATTAGCAGAAAATCTTTGCATCAAAAAAAAGCTCTCAATATTTTTAAGCATTTTTCTCTGAAATGAGCAGGAATTTTCTTTAGTTATTTAGGTTTTTAATTGCTCTTGAACCAAAGAACCTGTAGATATGATATGAAGAAAAAATTCAGGCAATTTAAAAATTTTGTCTCCTCTTCTGTCTTTTATTTTTATTTTTGAATAATGATATTTTGATGTAATAAGGTACGTTTAAAATAGACTTTAGCTCGGGGTGTAAAATAAATGTAACAAGAAGATTTAAAAATAATGGTAAAAACTATTTTTATTCTAAATATAAAAATAATAATCAAAATAGAAATAAATTTGTGATAATTTATTAAAAAAATCACTGCCCGAAAGAATAATTTTCTTTTGAAGAATCATATTTTGAACTTTTTCTTTTTCATGTTTCTCAATTTCTTTACGAAAGAATATATTTTCATTTTTTTTAAGATGGATTTGTTATATAGGATGCTTTTCTTCATTTTTGTATTAAAATGCTGTTAATGTGTTATCTAATTCATCATTATTGTTTATATATTGATAAAAAAAATTGATGTATATGGAATATTCTTCTTTGCCGATATCATCAGTGATAAATACTGGATCTATTTTAATAAATGAGCAATTTTATTAAATTTTGTTCTTCAGGATTTTGGAATTGGATGGCCTAGCTTTTTAAATTGAATCAAATCACTGAGGGTTCCATTTGAAAAATATTCTGGTATAATAATAGATTGAGTTGCGTTATTAGAATGAATTTTCCTCCTCCCAAATTATTTAAATAGAGAAGGATGATCTAATTCTGAAAGAATATTAGTAATAAGTTGTGACAATTTGTAATTTTCTGAACATTCATGACGAGCCATATTTGCAATTATTCTCAATTAAATAAAGGTAAATATCAAATTAATTGGTGATAAAAATTCTCACATAAATCCATTAGAATGGTTTCAATTTTTAGGCTGAATTAATGGTGGACAACATTTTAAATGACTTAGCAATAATATCATCTTAATAAAATCATTTTAATGATATTATTTGAAATCTATAATTTGAATAGATAAAAAAAAAAAAAAAAAAAACCGACATATGATAACTCAAACTCATGATGTTAAGTGATACGGTAAATTGAAATTATCCTAATAGGCCAAATTATATAAAGATTATTTCAAAAATATTATGTAATTTAATTATTTGAACCTTTCAAAAAGTTGAAGATATTGTTTTATCTGCTAAATTTAAATATCTGACATGTCCAATTCAGGCATTCCTGTAGTTCTCGATTTAGGAACTGGATTTCTCAAAGCTGGTCTCAGCACAAGTGCAATTCCAGATTTTGTTCTCCCAAACTCAGTTGGCCGCCCTATTTTGCGCTCAGATGAATCATTTGCTCGTGCAAAAATCAAGGATGTTATGATTTGCGATGAAATCACTCCAGTTCGCCAATACCTCGATCTTACATTTCCAGTCGAACATGGTGTTATTAAGAATTGGGACGACGAAACATTAGTCCTCGATTATCTTTTCAAGCAGAAGTTTAAGATTAATAACGAAGAGCATCCAGTTCTTATTACAGAAGCTCCAATGAATCCAATTGAAAATCGTAAGAAGCTTTTCGAAGTTTTCTTCGAAACATTTAATTTCCCTGCAGTTCAAATGGCTCCACAAGCTTTACTTGTTCTTTACGCACAAGGACTTGTTACCGGTGTTGTTGTTGACTCAGGAGATGGTGTTACTCATATTATGCCAATTTATGAAAACTACTTATTATCTCATCTTATTGGTCGTATGGATATTGCAGGACGTGATATCACAGAGCATATGGTTAAGCTTCTTACACTTCGTGGTTATACATTCCACAAATCATCCGACTTTGACGTTGTTCGTGAAATCAAGGAAAAGTTGTGCTTTGTATCAGCTGATATTAAACTTGATCGTCGTATTGCAAATGAAACCACAACATATGTTGTTCCTTACGTTTTGAATGATGGACGAATTATCAAAGTTTCAGGTGAACGTTTCGAAGCACCTGAAGTTTTGTTCCAACCAGAACTACTTGGCCATGAAGGATATGGTATTCATCAACTCCTCTTTGATACAATTACAAAAGCTGATATTAATCTTAGAAAAGATTTCTTCAAATCAATTGTTGTTTCGGGAGGTACTACTATGTATCCAGGCTTTTCAACCAGAATGGAGAATGAACTAAGGAATCTTGTTAAAACCAATATTCTCAAAGGCCACAGTGATCCAAATAAAGCAATTAAAGATTATAAGATCAATGTTGAAGATCCACCTAATCGTAGGTTCCTTGTTTATCTTGGAGCAACAGTTTTAGCTAACCTTTCTAAGGAAAAACCACATTCATGGGCACAACACTCCGAATACAACGAAATAGGTGCACTTAAACTCGTTCAAAAATTCCAAGGAGATATTCCAAAACAATAAAGGCCTTTTAATAAATTAAGGCACCATTTTTTATAAAAAGTTTTATAAAAATCGGCCAATCTTGTTTTTTTTGCAATTATTTATTTACTAAAACTTATAGAATCTTGATAACGCCAACAAAAAATGGATTTTAAAGCCAAAAAAGTTAAAAAAAGGGTGCTTTTCACTTTTTCCCACTTTTTCAAAAAAAAAGTTGATTTTTTTCTGAAAACATTTTTTATTATGCATTTTTTTCAAAAAAAAAATAAAGTTATGCATTTTTTTGAAAAATTTAAAAAAATAGTTGAAAAATTTGGTTAGGCAATTTAGGTATTCATGGAGGAAAAATCCCCAAAAAATATATATTGATCACTGTATGATGAAAGTTATAATGGCATAAATTTTATTCGAAAATTTCATTTCCACTCAAGATATCTAATTTGATTTCGATAAAGAGTTTCAATAAAAAGCTACAAAAGTATGCAAACAATGCACAATCGTATTTCAATTCACCATTTATACTCTTATTAATCAATTCTTAAATTTGATAATTATCAATTTATTTCGAATATTCGATATTTTTATTACTATGTTTAAGTAATCCACTTTTCCGTTATATATAAGATTTTTCATCATATTTTGCATACAATAACTCCAGTAAATGCTATGAATTGCGCTTTAAAATATTTATATTTATCAATGATATCCAAAAAATCTCATAGATAATATACATAAATTTGTATTAAATATGTATTGAATTAAATGTATATTTATGTTATACTGCTTACACTTCTTTATTTTCTTTTTTCATCGAGGAAAAGCCGATAATTATTCATAAATATAAACGTATTATCAAACGCGCATTATGTAAAAAATCAAATATTTCTAAAATATGATGAGGGAAATAATATTAATTTTATGAAAAATGTAATTATTAAATTAAACTTTTCATTTTACGCAAAAATTAAACAGATCTAAATAAAAAAGTATAAATTAAAAATGATTTTTTAAAAAATGCTTTTTATTCATTATTTGCTCATTATGAATAAATTAATTATGATGATTACAATTGCAAAAAAGATGATAATTGAAGAGACGAAGAGAAAAAAGAAGAAGATGAAGAATAAGACGATGATGATGAAGAAGACGATGATGATGAAGAAGACGATGATGATGGAGAAGAAGACGATAATGATGGAGAAGAAGACGATGATGATGGAGAAGAAGACAATAATGATGGAGAAGAAGACGATGATGATGAAGGAGAAGACGATGGTGAAGAAGAAGACGATGATGAAGAAGAAGAAGACAATGATGATGAAGAAGAAGACGATGATGAAGAAGAAAAAGACAATGATGATGAAGAAGAAGACGATGATGATGAAGAAGAAGACGATGATGATGAAGAAGAAGACGATGATGATGAAGAAGAAGACAATGATGATGAAGAAGAAGACGATGATGATGAAGAAGACAATAATGATGATGAAGAAGAAAATGATGATGAAGAAGAAGACAATGATGATGAAGAAGAAGACGATGATGAAGAAGAAGAAGACGATGATGATGAAGAAGAAGACAATGATGATGGAGAAGAAGACAATGATGATGATGAAGAAGACAATGATGATGATGATGAAGAAGACAATGATGATGATGAAGAAGAAGACAATGATGATGATGAAGAAGAAGACAATGATGATGGAGAAGAAGACAATGATGATGATGAAGAAGAAGACAATGATGATGATGAAGAAGAAGACAATGATGATGAAGAAGAAGACAATGATGATGATGAAGAAGAAGACGATGATGATGAAGAAGACAATGATGATGAAGAAGAAGACGATGATGATGATGAAGAAGACAATGATGATGATGAAGAAGAAGACAATGATGATGAAGAAGAAGACGATGATGATGAAGAAGAAGACAATGATGATGAAGAAGAAGACAATGATGATGATGAAGAAGACGATGATGATGAAGAAGAAGACGATGATGATGAAGAAGAAGACGATGATGATGATGAAGAAGAAGACGATGATGATGATGAAGAAGAAGACGATGATGATGAAGAAGAAGACAATGATGATGAAGAAGAAGACAATGATGATGATGAAGAAGAAGACGATGATGATGATGAAGAAGACAATGATGATGATGAAGAAGAAGACGATGATGATGAAGAAGAAGACGATGATGATGAAGAAGAAGACAATGATGATGAAGAAGAAGACAATGATGATGAAGAAGAAGACGATGATGATGAAGAAGAAGACGATGATGATGAAGAAGAAGACGATGATGATGAAGAAGAAGACAATGATGATGAAGAAGAAGACGATGATGATGAAGAAGAAGACAATGATGATGATGAAGAAGACGATGATGATGAAGAAGAAGACGATGATGATGAAGAAGAAGACGATGATGATGAAGAAGAAGACGATGATGATGAAGAAGAAGACGATGATGATGAAGAAGAAGACGATGATGATGAAGAAGAAGACGATGATGATGAAGAAGAAGACAATGATGATGAAGAAGAAGACAATGATGATGAAGAAGAAGACGATGATGATGAAGAAGAAGACGATGATGATGATGAAGAAGACAATGATGATGGAGATGGTGGAGAAGAAGAAGATGAAGACGATGATGATGGAGATGGTGGAGAAGAAGAAGATGATGATGACGGAGAAAAAGAAGAAGAAGAAGACAATAATGATGGAGAAGAAGAAGAAGATGAAGATGATGGAGATGATGATGATGAAGAAGACAATAATGATGGAGATGATGATGATGAAGAAGACAATAATGATGGAGAAGAAGAAGAAGAAGAAAAAGGATCAGACCAAGATGATTGAAATGAAAAAGAATACGATGACGAAAGAGGAGAAAGAAAGATAATGATGATGACTATACTGATAAAGAAGAAAATAAAGAAATTTGGTAATGATAATGACTATTTAAGTATTTTCATGGCACTTTGATTGTTATTATTTGCGTTTGAGATTGTTAACAGAATTATTCGAGATATTAATCAGCAAATATGTATTTGCTTCAAACTCTATATAGCATTTTTATGTGATAAATTGATTTAAATTATCTATCTTATAATATTTAAGATGGTACTGTTATCAATATATAGAGCATTTTGATATAAAAATAGCAATATCATACTGACTGAAATGTGAGGTGAAAAAAAGGTACCCAAACTCTATTTTTTCGGACAATACCTTTTATATATTATTTGATTATTTTATAAATACTAATATTTATATTTATTTAAAAATATTAAAATTTTATCTAATAATTTCCAGTATAAATAGAAATTTAATTTTGTCTAATTTTGATTAGTTTACAAATTTACAAAATTGAAAAAGTTTTAAAATGATTGTTTTATAAATTTGAATAAAAAATCTTTTTGATTAACATTTTTTAAGGTACAAATCCAGTACGTTATTTTTTGTAAGTGAGAACGTTTATTATTTGAATAGATGGGGGTCTTTGAAAAAGTTTAAATTGACAAGGTGTGTTTTTGACATTTATTTTACATTTTTCTTAATTCAATGACATGTTATGTAAAAAATAGTCAGATATTCGATTTTTTATATAACATGTCGATTTTTTCTTATAAAGTGAAAGGTAGGTCAACATAAAATATTCTATTCAATTTAAAAAAAAAATAATCTATGAATATCTTTATAAGAATTAGAGTATATTTTTAAATATAATATTTATTATCTTTTAAATAAATAAAAATAGCATTTTGAATAATTTAAAAATTAAAAAAAGATTTTATTATAGTTTTATTGATGTTTTATTTTTTAATCATTCTTTTTCTCTAAATTCACAGATTAAAAATGGAAAATATTTTACTATTATCTTTATAAGGAAAACTATTACAAAATTTATTTTATATTATTTCGATTCCAACGCTGGATATAAAAATATTTAAGGTTTTTTTAATTCATAAAATTGAATTGATATTCATCGTCTTCATGTTGATAATTGGCTTGATTTAAAAATTGAATTGATATTTCTTCTGTCAAAATTAATAAAATGGAAAAAATGCATAATTTAGCAGATGAAATTGAGCGTTTAAAAGAAGAAAACTTGAATTTACGTAGAAAATTTTTAAGTATTATTCCACCTAATAACAAGCTATCACCTACATTCTATTCTGATTATATGACGATGAAATAATGCTAAATAAAAAATAAACTTATTATAAAATTATGTATTTTGAATTGAGCAATAAAGTCCGGTAAATTGAAAATCCGGGCAAGTCCGGTAAAATTAAATTGATAAAAAATCGAAACAGTCACGTAAATGATCATAATCTGCAGCCTTTTAAGTAATAAATCAAAGAAATCTTTAATATTGAGCATATTTCCTGAAAATATAATAAAATATTAAGATATATATGATGAAATTGTTTTTCATTAATTTTTTTAACAAATTAATTATTATTTTCTACATATTTTATATAATATAATATTGCTTATTTATAAGATTTATATTTTGTTAATTCAGAGATAAGTGTAAATGTTTTTTTTTTTATTCTATTCAATTTTTACCTATTCAATTTTTAGGAAATTAATGCGCTCCGAAATAAATATTTTAAATTTTTCTTTATATGATTAAAATTATTTTTTCGTTGTCGGTGGAAAATTAATGATTTTTTATATAGAATATATGTTATAAAAACCAAGCAGTAAAATCCACTAGAAATCATTTTTCATCTATATAGGTGAGTTGACCTACCTTTATAAAGTGTCAAAAAAAATGGCGGTTACGTAACGTACTGGATTTGTACCTTAAATAAATATATACATATAAATGTTTACATATATATTTATTGTTATTAATAGTTTTTTTGATTATTTTTTGGCGGAATGACAAACTATAGAAAAAGTTACACCATTTTTTTCTGAGGAAAATTCGTTATTCTGACTTTTTGAGTTAATTGAGAAGGCATACAAAAAGTTCTAAAATTTTCTTGTAAAGTTTTGAAAAAGTTCACTAAGATAAAACCATGAAAAAGCGCCATTTTTATAGAACTAAACCAATCAAAGAAACCGAGATGACGACATTGCCGCCCATAGCATGATCACGATCAGTAATGCTTAGCAGCTAGCTGGTTGTAACTGCGGCGAGTCGTCATCCGGACAAAGATATCACGATTTCATCCGGAAGATCTGGAATGACGACATTGCCGCCCATAGCAAGACCACGATCAGCAATGCTTAGCAGCTAGCTGGTTGTAACTGCGGCGAGTCGTCATCCGGACAAAGATATCGCGATTTCATCCGGAAGATCTGGAATGACGACATTGCCGCCCATAGCAAGACCACGATCAGTAATGCTTAGCAGCTGGCTGGTTGTAACTGCGGCGAGTCGTCATCCGGACAAAGATATCGCGATTTCATCCGGAAGATCTGGAATGACGACATTGCCGCCCATAGCAAGACCACGATCAGTAATGCTTAGCAGCTGGCTGGTTGTAACTGCGGCGAGTCGTCATCCGGACAAAGATATCGCGATTTCATCCGGAAGATCTGGAATGACGACATTGCCGCCCATAGCAAGACCACGATCAGCAATGCTTAGCAGCTAGCTGGTTGTAACTGCGGCGAGTCGTCATCCGGACAAAGATATCGCGATTTCATCCGGAAGATCTGGAATGACGACATTGCCGCCCATAGCAAGACCACGATCAGTAATGCTTAGCAGCTGGCTGGTTGTAACTGCGGCGAGTCGTCATCCGGACAAAGATATCGCGATTTCATCCGGAAGATCTGGAATTGACGACATTGCCGCCCATAGGACGACCACGGTGGCAATAAAAAGATGAAAATAAAACAAACAAAAAACAAACAAAATTGATTATTTAATATTATTATTACGATTTTTTAATTTTTTTATTTTGATAAAGCTTATTTAAAATATTCTGAGTCTTCTCAGAAATTTGTTAAATTTTTTTTTTTATAAATATATATAACTTTTTGAAAGAATTATGGTCTTTTTATATTTATGGAAGAAGACCAAAATCTTTATTATTCAGCGAAATATCTATCTCATACGCAAAGACCTAATTCTTTAAAAGATAAAGTTCTAAAATTTTCTTGTAAAGTTTTGAAAAAGTTCACTAAGATAAAACCATGAAAAAGCGCCATTTTTATAGAACTAAACCAATCAAAGAAACCGAGATGACGACATTGCCGCCCATAGCATGATCACGATCAGTAATGCTTAGCAGCTAGCTGGTTGTAACTGCGGCGAGTCGTCATCCGGACAAAGATATCACGATTTCATCCGGAAGATCTGGAATGACGACATTGCCGCCCATAGCAAGACCACGATCAGCAATGCTTAGCAGCTAGCTGGTTGTAACTGCGGCGAGTCGTCATCCGGACAAAGATATCGCGATTTCATCCGGAAGATCTGGAATGACGACATTGCCGCCCATAGCAAGACCACGATCAGCAATGCTTAGCAGCTGGCTGGTTGTAACTGCGGCGAGTCGTCATCCGGACAAAGATATCGCGATTTCATCCGGAAGATCTGGAATTGACGACATTGCCGCCCATAGGACGACCACGGTGGCAATAAAAAGATGAAAATAAAACAAACAAAAAACAAACAAAATTGATTATTTAATATTATTATTACGATTTTTTAATTTTTTTATTTTGATAAAGCTTATTTAAAATATTCTGAGTCTTCTCAGAAATTTGTTAAATTTTTTTTTTTATAAATATATATAACTTTTTGAAAGAATTATGGTCTTTTTATATTTATGGAAGAAGACCAAAATCTTTATTATTCAGCGAAATATCTATCTCATACGCAAAGACCTAATTCTTTAAAAGATAAAGGATTAAGAACATTCATTGAAATTGTTCCTTTGCATTCTCAGAATTTCAATATCATTTCGCTAATCCTTTTCCTCGATAGCTTAACCAAAGAATTTATATGCAACAACAAAAGAGTTTATAATGACATTTTTTCGTTTAGTTGCTGTAATAAATCAAAGATAAATACTGAAATTCAAATATTTAGCATAACTGTCAAAAACGATTTGGAAACCATTAAAGTTCTCGCTAGAGATCAACTCCTTGAAAACCAAACTATGAAAGTTGTTACTATTGATTTTGAAGAATGTATCATGACGTCGCCATATACTTTGAAAAATAAAGAGTGTCCTTTTTTGACTCAAGATTTTTGGAATAAACAATGTAAACATAAAAATACAATGCTTTATACTTTTTGTAATTACGTAGCTCGAAAAAATTCTAATTTTCCAATATTTATAAAATTTGCTTTTCAAAACTTTTTAGATAAAAGAACCTTGCGTAGAAGAGCCGTTAGTTTTCAAGGTTATGATGATTTTTATAAAATTTTATTGCATTTACCTGGTTTTGTTTATATTGAGATAAGTACTCAAAAAGTTCAGGACGATGGATTTGCATTTAAATTTAATAATGATTTTGCTTTTATTAAAAATATAATATGGATTATGCCTTGGGCTTTAGAAGTTATAAATTATATGCATTATTTGCAAATTGATGCTTCTTTTTATGCGCTTAAGCCTTACAAATTTTGTATATACCATTCAATTTATTTCAATTCAAGTTTTCCTTTCGCATTATCAATTGGCCCTAAAGAGAACCGTTTTTTATATAATTTATTATTTGATGGATTAAATAAGTTTTGTTTAAATAAAAATGTTTTTGAAAATAAAGTTGTTTTATCAGATTTAGGTTCTCCTATCAAAAAGTTCTGTAAATTACATTCAAATATTCAATATTTTTGTCATCGTCATATTATACAAATATTTGGACCTAAATCATCATTAGGCATATGGGTTGCAAGGTTATTGAGATGCAAAACATATTTAATATATAAACAAGAAAAAGAATTTATTTTAGTTGAAATGGACGAATATAAAAAAGATCCAAATTCACCTTTATTTGACGATACCGATCAAGATAATGAAAAAAAACAAAAATTAAAAGATTTTGAAATTATGTTAAAAGATATAGATGAAGTGGAAAGAATGCCAAATAAAGAAGAAATTAAAAAAAGTGATTATTATATTGCTAATTGGGCAATATGGATTCGTTCTGACCACCATGTAGCTCGTTGTTCAAATCATTCGGAAGGTTTCCACGGAAATATCAATCAAAAATTGCCAGATTCCGGAACTCATTCATTTAAAACTGGTTTCACAACAATTGTAAATTATTTATTAAATTATATAAATAATTACTCAGATATTTGTGGAAATTCTTTTCAAAACAAACATCAAAAAATGATTCAAAAAGTTATACAAATTCTTAGCAAGAGACCAGATAATTATTTAAAATGTTCAAAAGAAAATTGTGATTGTGGTGAAGATGATTTTGTTGAATCAATTTATGGAGTGAAACTTCCTTGCATACATACAATATTAAATAATTTTTGCAAATCAGAAATATTTAATATTGTTAAAAATAGCAATGAAATTGATATTCAATATTTATTTGTTCAATCTCTCAAAAAGTTCCCCAATTATAAATTTGAAAAAAATCTTTTTAAATCAAATAGAAAAAATATAGATAGAATAATATCAATATACGAAGTTGAAAAGAATAGAAAGTTTGATAAGGAATCATTGAATATATTAGGCTCTTTTATTAATGAGTTTCTTAATTGTTTTACATATGTTTTACCAAAATTCCCAAATATTAATCCAAATGATGCCAAATATTCTGGAAATCATTTTGATTTTCGAGCACTTGATGAAAAATTGGTTTTCAGAAAAAAGAAAGAAGAAAGTAACACAAGTCAAAAGAAAGAAAAATTAAAACTTGAAAATTTATACGACGAAGATGACAATTTTGATTCAATGATAAAAGACTGTAATGCTGACATCGAATTAATTAAGAAAAAATACTATGAAACGAAGGCTGAAATTAAAGGAATGTATCCTCAATTATCATATCATGATATCGAAAAAATATGTTTTTCTAATTTTGTCCGCTATGTTTTTGAAACTAGATGCGATAATTCAGGTGTCATATATTTTTTATCTAAATTCAAAATAGCAAGTTGGAAAAATGCAGATTTAGCTGCAGGTGGTAACAGATTTTTCTCTTAACAAATTTCTGAGAAGACTCAGAATATTTTAAATAAGCTTTATCAAAAAAAAAAAAAAAAAAAAAAAAAATAAAAATAAAAAATAAAAAATCACAATAATATTAAATAATCAATTTTGTTTGTTTTTTGTTTGTTTTATTTTCATCTTTTTATTGCCACCGTGGTCGTCCTATGGGCGGCAATATCGTCAATTCCAGATCTTCCGGATGAAATCGCGATATCTTTGTCCGGATGACGACTCGCCGCAGTTACAACCAGCCAGCTGCTAAGCATTGCTGATCGTGGTCTTGCTATGGGCGGCAATGTCGTCATTCCAGATCTTCCGGATGAAATCGCAATATCTTTGTCCGGATGACGACTCGCCGCAGTTACAACCAGCTAGCTGCTAAGCATTACTGATCGTGATCATGCTATGGGCGGCAATGTCGTCATCTCGGTTTCTTTGATTGGTTTAGTTCTATAAAAATGGCGCTTTTTCATGGTTTTATCTTAGTGAACTTTTTCAAAACTTTACAAGAAAATTTTAGAACTTTATCTTTTAAAGAATTAGGTCTTTGCGTATGAGATAGATATTTCGCTGAATAATAAAGATTTTGGTCTTCTTCCATAAATATAAAAAGACCATAATTCTTTCAAAAAGTTATATATATTTATAAAAAAAAAAATTTAACAAATTTCTGAGAAGACTCAGAATATTTTAAATAAGCTTTATCAAAATAAAAAAATTAAAAAATCGTAATAATAATATTAAATAATCAATTTTGTTTGTTTTTTGTTTGTTTTATTTTCATCTTTTTATTGCCACCGTGGTCTTGCTATGGGCGGCAATGTCGTCATTCCAGATCTTCCGGATGAAATCGCGATATCTTTGTCCGGATGACGACTCGCCGCAGTTACAACCAGCTAGCTGCTAAGCATTGCTGATCGTGGTCTTGCTATGGGCGGCAATGTCGTCATTCCAGATCTTCCGGATGAAATCGCGATATCTTTGTCCGGATGACGACTCGCCGCAGTTACAACCAGCCAGCTGCTAAGCATTACTGATCGTGGTCTTGCTATAGGCGGCAATGTCGTCATTCCAGATCTTCCGGATGAAATCGCGATATCTTTGTCCGGATGACGACTCGCCGCAGTTACAACCAGCTAGCTGCTAAGCATTGCTGATCGTGGTCTTGCTATGGGCGGCAATGTCGTCATTCCAGATCTTCCGGATGAAATCGCAATATCTTTGTCCGGATGACGACTCGCCGCAGTTACAACCAGCTAGCTGCTAAGCATTACTGATCGTGATCATGCTATGGGCGGCAATGTCGTCATCTCGGTTTCTTTGATTGGTTTAGTTCTATAAAAATGGCGCTTTTTCATGGTTTTATCTTAGTGAACTTTTTCAAAACTTTACAAGAAAATTTTAGAACTTTTTGTATGCCTTCTCAATTAACTCAAAAAGTCAGAATAACGAATTTTCCTCAGAAAAAAATGGTGTAACTTTTTCTATAGTTTGTCACTTCGCCTTATTTTTTGAGAATCTAAGAAAATTATCATTTTTATTATTGCATTTTATAATTTCATTGTTATTATATATATATATATACATTTTAAAATTATAAAATATCTTATATTGTGAAATAAAATTTATAAAAATAAGATAAATATATTTTATTATTTGAATGCATTCTGAATATATAAAATAAATATTGTGTAGATATCTTAAGCAATTAATTAATATTATGTTCAACAATATAATATACATGATTTAATAGTATGGAATATTTTGTAAAACTCAATGAATATCTATAATTCCTATTTAGATTAAATGTATCGAGAATTTTTCAGCAAATGAAAAAAACTTTCGTAACTGAATTTTAATGATTTTTCATTATTTCATATCCTAACAAATATCAAATATATCATTTGATATCTCATATTATATATTATATTTCAATATATAAAATGAATTATATATTTAATTTAATATAAATAAAATGTAATTTAAAAATATTATTATTTAAATTTTTTTATAAATTGAAAGAAAAACTATAATAAAATTTTCACTTCTCAATTATAATTTTTGTTTAATTTTCCATATTTTTCTCAAAAAATTGGATTATAAATAAATATATTATTATTTTAAATCTTTAGGTAATTTTGATCGTGATTTCAATGCATTCAAAATTGAATTCTCTTAGATTGACGACTTCACCTTTTTTTAAAAAATTGAATTCTCTTAGATTGACGACTTCACCTCTTCAGAAAAAAAAATTAACCTTTTTTTCTCCTTAAACCGTCCAAAAAATTAGTATTTTAGCTTTATCTCAATAAATCCTAGATAGTTCTACCAATTAACGAGATATATCATGTAAAATAAAATATATAAAACGATAAAACCATTACAGGAAAATGTATCGAAGGGATTAGAAATTATTTGGAAATTATTGAAATATCGATTTTTGATTTTTCGTATCTCCACATATTCTTAATTAATTAAATATATTTTTATTTTAAAAACAAACAAATATAATAATATAGAAAAATATAAGTTCAAAAATAAAAAAATAATATTTTAATCACCACTTTTCTAGGGTTTTTAAATTTTTCAAAAAGTAAAGATTAAAAATTCTAATTTCCTCTGTAATGAACCAAACAGGTTGTAAATAGTATCAAACAATTATACATATGATAAGGATTTAAAATATGCTATTATAATTTTAGTGAGTCTTAAAATCACCAACTTTTTGCTTTCAACAAATTGAAAGAAAAGAGTTTGTATACCTTTGGTGAAAATGTGATTGAAAATGTAAGTGCGAATGTTTTATTATCATATTTTAAATAAATATAGTAATATATCATTATGCTAATGTATATATACTTTACAATTATCCTGTAAATGAATGAGATATTGATTCAATACTGAATGGGAAAAATAAAAACGTATAACATTTCCATTGAGGAAAAAAATGAATAACAGATAATTTGGCGTCTTGTATGTTTGGCTACAAATGAATTTGATTTCAACACCGCCAAATTCCCACAATGTCAACATCTATGACATATTTGACACCATTGGAAATATGTCTCGTTACATAATAGGTACATTACTATACTACTAAAGATAATCTACTAATTATTAAAGTCGAATTCAAAAAGGTTGGGACAAAAGAAAATTTTCTTTCAAATTATTTCAATTAAAAGTGAAAAACAAAATCTTATTTTATTTAAAAAAATTATTAATTTTTTATCATGTATAAACCAATTCCTTTACCAACTCAATTAGAAGTCGCATATTTCCATGGAAAAAATTGTACGCAAAGAGGAATTGCCGAGATAACAGATATATCAAAATCTTCTGTTAACCGAATAATTTCAATAATTGGTAAAAGAGAAGAAAGAGATCAAAAAGTTGATTTTAAAACTCAATTAAAATACCATTTCGTTTTATATAAAGTAATGACTAACCCTTTTATAACGAATAAACAAATATCCAATTTATCAAAAGATTTTGAATTTAAAATGTCAGAATCATCTGTTGGAAGAATAATTCTAAATTTAAATATTAAAAATAAATTTCAAAAGCCGAAAGAAAAGTTAACTTCGCTACAAAAGGAGAATCGTGTATTGTTTTCAAAAAACTTATTAAAAAGTGAATTGTATTTATTACCAATGACTTTTTCTGATGAATCAATGGTTTGTTTAGAACCATTCAAAAAAAAATTAAAATTCTTCCTATTTTAGACAATGACGATTATTTTTGTGAAAAACAAGGATATCCAATCAAAATTATGATTTGGGGATGTATTGCTTTGAATTATAAATCGCCGATAATTTGGGTTAAGAAAAAGTTAAATTCAAATGAATACATAAAACTTTTAAGTGATAATTTAATTTTTGAAGATTTAAATAAAAGGTTTGGTAATTTTTCATACATTTTCCAGCAAGATGGAGCTTCTTCCCATCGGGCCAAAAATACATTGAATTTTTTGAACACAAAAGTTAAAATTTTAAAAGATGATTTAAAATGGCCAGCCAACTCCCCAGACCTCAATGTGATTGAGATGCTTTGGGCAATTATCAAAGCACGAATTAATGTTGATGAAATCTCAAACCAAGAACAGCTGTTCAATGAAATTAAAAAAATTTGGGAAGATATACCAATATCAACAATTAATCTACTCATTCAATCTTTCGATTCAAGATTAAAAACATGTATACAATTAAAAGGAGAATCTCTAAACGGAAAAAAAAAGTTTAGAAAAAAATTTCAAGAATCTTATGATATTGGCAATCAATACGTTGAGAAAAAAAATACAGAAAACAAATTAAAAGAGGTTTTTACTCGTCAATCACATAACTTTTTTTCCAAATTATCCCAATTAGATTTAAATGAAAATCAATGTAATAGATTAAATTCTAATGAAAGTTCTCAAATTTGTAAAATTTTGCCTCAATATTTTCTTGATAAGGTTAAAATGCCAAAACCTATTTTACTTCAAGGATCAAAGATTTATTTACCTAAATAAAGAAACTTTTTTACTTAACTTTTTGAATTGTTTTTGACTATTTAATCTCTTAATTTTTTTCAATATATCTCACAAAAAAAATCATTCATGCTGGGACAAAATTGAATACTTTTCAGTGTTTATTTAAAAAGTTTGTCCCAAGCTTTTTGAATTCGACTTTAGTAAATATTTATATTTGATTATTATATTGAGAGTTACCATCAATTAAAGTCCTATAATAGTCTAAACAATCTCCTTTCTGATAAATATATTAATTGATCAAATACTTTGTATTTAGTTTTATTCATGCTATCACTAATAAATGATACTAAGATTTAATGAATATTCGAGCAATCACAATCAAACCTCTATTTTGTTAGTATTTATCCAGGAAGAATACAAAAATATTTAGCTTTTATTCATCTTTTTTAATATTTATTAAAATTGTATTGTTGCTAAAAATATTATAAATTGTATATGTTAAGCTTTTGGTACTAAAAGTGGGCCAAAAACTAACCGCACCTACAATATCACTGGTTTTTCTGCAAAAAATCTCTAACTTTCCTAGTCGTCATAAATAATCTCATTATCTTCATTATTAGCCATTTCAAAACCTCTATCAAACATGGAACTTGCTAGATAAAGCTGAGTTATGTTTGAATTAATTTGTGTATTTGAACTAGTGAATAACAAGGTCTCATTATTAAGATAAACTGTTGGTGGAGTGATAATATACATAATTTTAGCATCATCATATTCAACATAAGCATGTACTCTCTTTTCAGAAGTTTTGTTTTGATATATTTCAGTATATGGATAGAATAAATTAGAATAATATTTATTATGCCTTGTCACAAAATTATATCCAACAGTGGCTTAGCCTGTGATAAATCTACATTCAATTAAATTTGGGTTGCAGGTTCATTTTTCTCTTCGAGAGCTGCAATACTGGCTTCATAAACGACTATCTTAGTCTTTAAACTCGTATTCTCAACTTCTAATGTCTTAATTCTGCATTTGAGTACATCAAAAGCCTCATTTGTTTCATCAACAGTAGGATAAATATTCAGTATTTTTGCTATCTCTTCGTCGTTTGTATGTGAGTTTTCTTCAATATGATCATTGATCGATTATAAATCATAGCATCTCGTAAATATGCTGACTCACAAAGATAAACATGTAACTTCCACACAAACAAAAGGGAATCTTATCGGGACTCCTAACGTTGACTTCATTTGCTTGTACAAATAATCTATCTCTCCTTCAATATATATAAACACTAAAGTTTGGTATTAATATTAGTGGATCTTGCAGGTTTTATTTTTATATCAAAAAATACAAGAAATCAATTGCTTTTATAAAAATATTTTTGCTGTATCTATATTCAGTATTGAATCAATATCTCATTCATTTACAGGATAATTGTAAAGTATATATACATTAGCATAATGATATATTACTATATTTATTTAAAATATGATAATAAAACATTCGCACTTACATTTTCAATCACATTTTCACCTCACATTTCAGTCAGTATGATATTGCTATTTTTATATCAAAATGCTCTATATATTGATAACAGTACCATCTTAAATATTATAAGATAGATAATTTAAATCAATTTATCACATAAAAATGCTATATAGAGTTTGAAGCAAATACATATTTGCTGATTAATATCTCGAATAATTCTGTTAACAATCTCAAACGCAAATAATAACAATCAAAGTGCCATGAAAATACTTAAATAGTCATTATCATTACCAAATTTCTTTATTTTCTTCTTTATCAGTATAGTCATCATCATTATCTTTCTTTCTCCTCTTTCGTCATCGTATTCTTTTTCATTTCAATCATCTTGGTCTGATCCTTTTTCTTCTTCTTCTTCTTCTCCATCATTATTGTCTTCTTCATCATCATCATCTCCATCATCTTCATCTTCTTCTTCTTCTCCATCATTATTGTCTTCTTCTTCTTCTTTTTCTCCGTCATCATCATCTTCTTCTTCTCCACCATCTCCATCATCATCGTCTTCATCTTCTTCTTCTTCTCCATCATTATTGTCTTCTTCTTCCTCTTTTTCTCCGTCATCATCATCTTCTTCTTCTCCACCATCTCCATCATCATTGTCGTCTTCTTCTTCATCATCATCGTCTTCTTCTTCATCATCATCGTCTTCTTCTTCATCATCATCGTCTTCTTCTTCATCATCATCGTCTTCTTCTTCATCATCATCGTCTTCTTCTTCATCATCATCGTCTTCTTCTTCATCATCATCGTCTTCTTCTTCATCATCATCGTCTTCTTCTTCTTCATCATCGTCTTCTTCTTCATCATCATCGTCTTCTTCTTCATCATCATCGTCTTCTTCTTCATCATCATCGTCTTCTTCTTCATCATCATCGTCTTCTTCTTCATCATCATTGCCTTCTTCTTCATCATCATCGTCTTCTTCTTCATCATCATTGCCTTCTTCTTCATCATCATCGTCTTCTTCTTCTTCATCATCGTCTTCTTCTTCATCATCATCGTCTTCTTCTTCATCATCATCGTCTTCTTCTTCATCATCATCGTCTTCTTCTTCATCATCATCGTCTTCTTCTTCATCATCATCGTCTTCTTCTTCATCATCATTGCCTTCTTCTTCATCATCATCGTCTTCTTCTTCATCATCATTGTCTTCTTCTTCATCATCATCGTCTTCTTCTTCATCATCATCGTCTTCTTCTTCATCATCATCGTCTTCTTCTTCATCATCATTGCCTTCTTCTTCATCATCATCGTCTTCTTCTTCATCATCATCGTCTTCTTCTTCATCATCATCGTCTTCTTCTTCATCATCATTGTCTTCTTCTTCATCATCATTGTCTTCTTCTTCATCATCATCGTCTTCTTCTTCATCATCATTGTCTTCTTCTTCATCATCATTGTCTTCTTCTTCATCATCATCGTCTTCTTCTTCATCATCATTGTCTTCTTCTTCATCATCATCGTCTTCTTCATCATCATCATTGTCTTCTTCTTCATCATCATCGTCTTCTTCTTCATCATCATCGTCTTCTTCTTCATCATCATTGTCTTCTTCTTCATCATCATCGTCTTCTTCTTCATCATCATCGTCTTCTTCTTCATCATCATCGTCTTCTTCATCATCATCATTGTCTTCTTCTTCATCATCATCGTCTTCTTCTTCATCATCATTGTCTTCTTCTTCATCATCATTGTCTTCTTCTTCATCATCATCATTGTCTTCTTCTTCATCATCATTGTCTTCTTCTTCATCATCATTGTCTTCTTCTCCATCATCATTGTCTTCTTCTTCATCATCATCGTCTTCTTCTTCATCATCATCATTGTCTTCTTCTTCATCATCATTGTCTTCTTCTTCATCATCATCATTGTCTTCTTCTTCATCATCATCATTGTCTTCTTCTCCATCATCATTGTCTTCTTCATCATCATCATCATTGTCTTCTTCTTCATCATCATCATTGTCTTCATCATCATCATCATCATTGTCTTCTTCATCATCATCATTGTCTTCTTCTCCATCATCATTGCCTTCTTCTTCATCATCATCGTCTTCTTCTTCATCATCATCGTCTTCTTCTTCATCATCATTGTCTTCTTCTTCATCATCATTGTCTTCTTCTTCATCATCATTGTCTTCATCATCATCATCATCATTGTCTTCTTCATCATCATCATTGTCTTCTTCTCCATCATCATCGTCTTCTTCTTCATCATCATCGTCTTCTTCTTCATCATCATCGTCTTCTTCTTCATCATCATCGTCTTCTTCTTCATCATCATTGTCTTTTTCTTCTTCATCATCGTCTTCTTCTTCATCATCATTGTCTTCTTCTTCATCATCATCGTCTTCTTCTTCATCATCGTCTTCTCCTTCATCATCATCGTCTTCTTCTCCATCATTATTGTCTTCTTCTCCATCATCATCGTCTTCTTCTCCATCATTATCGTCTTCTTCTCCATCATCATCGTCTTCTTCTCCATCATTATCGTCTTCTTCTCCATCATCATCGTCTTCTTCATCATCATCGTCTTCTTCATCATCATCGTCTTATTCTTCATCTTCTTCTTTTTTCTCTTCGTCTCTTCAATTATCATCTTTTTTGCAATTGTAATCATCATAATTAATTTATTCATAATGAGCAAATAATGAATAAAAAGCATTTTTTAAAAAATCATTTTTAATTTATACTTTTTTATTTAGATCTGTTTAATTTTTGCGTAAAATGAAAAGTTTAATTTAATAATTACATTTTTCATAAAATTAATATTATTTCCCTCATCATATTTTAGAAATATTTGATTTTTTACATAATGCGCGTTTGATAATACGTTTATATTTATGAATAATTATCGGCTTTTCCTCGATGAAAAAAGAAAATAAAGAAGTGTAAGCAGTATAACATAAATATACATTTAATTCAATACATATTTAATACAAATTTATGTATATTATCTATGAGATTTTTTGGATATCATTGATAAATATAAATATTTTAAAGCGCAATTCATAGCATTTACTGGAGTTATTGTATGCAAAATATGATGAAAAATCTTATATATAACGGAAAAGTGGATTACTTAAACATAGTAATAAAAATATCGAATATTCGAAATAAATTGATAATTATCAAATTTAAGAATTGATTAATAAGAGTATAAATGGTGAATTGAAATACGATTGTGCATTGTTTGCATACTTTTGTAGCTTTTTATTGAAACTCTTTATCGAAATCAAATTAGATATCTTGAGTGGAAATGAAATTTTCGAATAAAATTTATGCCATTATAACTTTCATCATACAGTGATCAATATATATTTTTTGGGGATTTTTCCTCCATGAATACCTAAATTGCCTAACCAAATTTTTCAACTATTTTTTTAAATTTTTCAAAAAAATGCATAACTTTATTTTTTTTTTGAAAAAAATGCATAATAAAAAATGTTTTCAGAAAAAAATCAACTTTTTTTTTGAAAAAGTGGGAAAAAGTGAAGATTTTCCTAAAAAAAAAAAAAAAAAAAAAAAAAAAAAAAAAAAAAAAAAAAAATCTATGAGTGGGGGGTCATGCTTTTTATTTTTTTTTTTACAAACCTCTACATTTTGATTTTTGTGATTAAATGGAAATATAATAATTCATTTAATATCTGTATATGATCCTAATCAAAATATTATTTAGGAGCAAAAGCGGTTGATGATCATATTATGAGAAATAATTATAGATAAAAATTTTTTCAGAATTTTATTTAGAATATGTGGATATATACGTTATATGGATGCTTTAAAATAGATTAATATGAATTAATTATCTTTTAAATAAAAAAATAAAAAGATATTTGATTAAATTTATTAAATACCCAGAAAATAACACTTATTTTCAAATATAACATTTAGTATTTTTCCCTACTTAATTTTAATTGTTATTATTTATATATAAAAAAGATTATTCGTGGATAACCATGTTTTATATAATAAAATAAAAGACTAACAAAATAATACGTTTTTTCCAGTCCAAATAGTCAATTATTTTTGTAAACTACACAAAATAATACGTTTTACAGACAAAATAGAGAATATTTCAATGCATTTCAGATGGTTATTTTATAAAAAATAAATTCTTTTCAATTGTTCACTTTTTGAAGGCTCCCACTCCAAATTAACAATACCATATTGTTAATAAATATTGCAGCAAATAAATACAAAAAATTATTTTTCCAATAAGAAATTATCAACAATTTCTTCTTTATTTCACTATTATGAATAAAATAAGTTTTAATCCCTTTTTATCAAATATACGATAAACATCATTTTTTTACTTCATTTTAATTTTTTTTTTTTTTTTTTTTTTTCTTTTGTTATTCTTCTAAAGTCAATGTTTTCCATTTGAATTTTTTTCCCCTGGGACAAGCTTTAGAATAAATATGCTTATACTTCCCTAAAATGACTTTAAAAATATTTAATTGTGTAAACTTAAACAAAAAGCTGGACTGTATTTAACCTTTGTTTGACCTAAACTACCGTCCGACTTTTGAGAATAAGTTTATAATTTGCATTTCTGTCTTACCATGAGGCCAATAATTTGAATCATTAGATCAAAAAATATAATATGAGTTTCTTTAATTTATCATCTTAAAATAAAATATTATAATATTTGCTATTATTTACATATTGTTATTAATATAATTATAGAGTATATTTTTGGTTAATGAAAAAATTGAGTGAGATATTTGCAAATTAAAATCTAAAATAACTTCTATTCATTATTTATCTTAAAAAGTTTGTTTTCATTGAAATTTTATTAACTGATATTTTTTTTTATCTTTTTCTTTATTTGTTATTTATATTATATTATAGTTATTTTATATTATAACAATATAAAATATTTTATTATTAAGATATATAAATATAATTCTTAAAAATGAATAATTATGTCAATAATTTTAGAATTTTTTATTTATTTTAGTCATAATTTTATATATATATTCATGTATAAAAAGGTGTGCATATATTCATTCCAAGAAAAATCAATTATTTCCATAATTTATTTTTCTCTTTGAAAGAGCATTTTTATGATGAGTAATTAAAGAAATTAATATAATATATGGAATTGAGCATTATATATTAAAATAATTTAGTAAAAATCAAATTTCATTACAATATTTATGAATCAAAAATTCATTAATAAAGTATTCAAATTTTTTTTAAAAATCAAATTTGTAAATATTTTCTTATATTAAGAAATTTGTTGTATTTTAAATACATAAATAAATTACAGTAATCATTTTAATCCTCTTAACATTTGAAAATTTAGATATATAGGGAAATGAGAAAAAATATTTCGATATTTGATAAAAAAAAAAACTCATTGAATTTTTCTGATAATGCATTATCATACTCAAAACAATTTATTACTACTAAAAAAAAGCGAATTCTATAAATCAGAGTTTGAAATTCTGAAAAAAGCAATATCACAAAAAATTTATAAAGAGGTTAAGTCACTTAACACGAATAACTTTTTCAACTTTTTCAATAATCTGAAAAGATATTTAGCAAATATAGTGTTTTTCCTTAGTTTTGAATCCATTTATTATTATTTCTCTTTATAATTATGAATAAAAGTATTATATACAAACTGTCAAAGTTGATGAAAAAGAGACCGTTTATTTAGAATAAAAATTCATGAATCCCATTTTTTTTATCATTTTTAAATTGTTTCAAATGAAAAGCAAAACAATAATTAAAAATTTCTTTTTAAAAATGAAATATATTCAAGAAATGACTTTGGATCTTTTATCTAATGAAAAGATGGTGGAATGCAATTGTCAAAATATAATTAGTAATATGATAAATCACAAAATATCTGAAAATAAGACAGAGTTAAAATCAGTTCTTCATTTTATTTCGATAATATCTAATGATCATCATCGTTTTAGCGATTTCTTTTCAATATTTGAAAACATTATAAAATATTTTCAAAACGAAATTCGAAATTTCTTTTCAAATTACGAACTATTCAATATTTTCAAAAATAACAAAAGAATGATATATTTTCTTTTTAAAGAAAGAATAATTGTTCCTGAATATTCTATTTATTTGATAATGAAAAATGACAAATATCAAGATAGAAATTATCCACAATATTTTTATAGTGAAATGAAAAAATATTTTATAAATGATAAAATTGAATTTCTAAATGAAAAAGGTTATAATGATAAACAAATTGATCTAAAAAAGCAAATTGGAGAAAATGATAGTTATATTGCTCAGTTGATAAGGGAAGATTTAATTGATGATTTTGTTTCATATACAAACAAAGCCAATTTATGTCTTTCAATAGAAAAGATAAAACCATCAATATTTGAAACAAATCCACTTTTAATTGAAAATGAGACAACACTAATAGAATATGCTGCATTTTTTGGATCAATCCAAATATATCGATTTTTAAGAATTAATAATGTTGAATTAACTTCATCTTTGTGGTTATATGCAATACATGGCGCAAATCCAGAAATTATTCATTTACTTGAAGAAGACAATATTATACCTGAAGACAAGTCATATATTGAATGTTATAAAGAATCAATTAAATGCCATCATAATGAAATAGCCAATTATATTCAAAATAATTATATTCTAGAAAATGATGAAAAAAATTCTTTCTTCATAAATCTTCGTTTTCATAACTATTCAAATTGTTTAAATTATCATATTTCTCTTGATAAACTTAAGAAAATTGAATTCCTAACTAGTTTTATCAAATATGATTTTATAAATATTGTAAAAACTCTTTTGAGAGATAGTCAGATAAATATTAATGAAAAAATAATTTTGAAAAATTATATTTTTTAATATTGTCATTTCTTATTAAATTTATCATATGATATTTGTTAAATATAATTTGAATGAAATTCAAATTAATTATATTTCTCATAAAATATGAATTAATATGTTTTTAATTATATTTCATTTTTTAAATTTTAATGAAATTTCAATATCTTTTAATGATTATTCTCTATATGAAATTAAAAATAAATTTCTTTAATGAAATTATATTTATTTATTTTGATAAAACAGCATTGTTTATAGCTATAGAAAAAGGAAATACTGAAATTGTTGATATTCTATTATCAAGAAAAAATACTGATATTAATGCCAAAAATATTTTAATTATTTAAATTTAATATCATTTCAAATTAAATTTTAATTATGTTTAAAATCTTATATTCTTATCAAATTTAAATTTATATTTTTCATCTAATTAATAATTTATTATTCATCACATTTTATCCAAATTATTTATTATGTTTCATGTGAAAATTTTATAAAATTTTGATAATTAACCTTTAATGAAAATAATATTCAGATATTTTTTGTTTCGATAAGATTTTAATTCAAAATTTTTTTATTTGATTTAAAACTATCATTTTAATAGTATTTTATTTTAACAATTTTTAATACAATTTATGGAACAAATTATTTATATAGTTTTATAAAATAAAATTAATAGAATTCCTTTGTTTTATTTCATGAGTGCCCTTTGCATGTGGCAGTAAGAAAAGGAAATCTTGAAATAGTAAAACTTTTATTATTTCAATCAAATATTAATTTAAATGTAAAAAGAATTTTTTTTCAAATTTATTAATACAATTTTTTGATTAATTTATTAATATAATTCAATAATATTTATTTGTCATATATAAAATTCCTAAAAAAATTGTTTAATATAATTTTATATTATTCATTTTTATAAGATTTTGAATTTTATATATTTTCATGAAATTCATAAATACTAAAATTCAAATAATGTTTTATTTGTTTTAAAAATGGAATTTTTTTATTTTATTTTAATATAATTTACAAAAAATAAATTTATTGGATGATTAACTATGGATACATTCATATCATATTTATTTTTAATTATATTTAAATTTATAATTTTATTCAATTTTTTTTGGCTATTTAAATGAAATTTAAACAAGCTAAATTCATGAAATTTTTTTTTAATTTTTATTCTATATCTATTTTTTCTTTTAATGATATTAAAATTTTTATTTTTACAAAATTTCTATTTAGAGACATTTTTAAAATTTCAATATAATTAATTAATACTATTTTAATTTTATTATTCATGTGATTTTATTTTGGTATATTTATATAATTAATTATTAATTTTTAATTCAATTAGAGTAATAAATTTTATGCAATTTTTTATTTCTTTTTTATATGCAATTTTTTTGAATTATATTCATAAAACTTCATTATTCATTGCAGTTGAACAAGAAAATGTAGAAATGGTTAAACTTTTATTATCGCATAATCTAAATGTAAATATAAAATATATTTCTTTTGTATGTTTTAATATAATTTTAATTTTTCTATTTAATAGAATTGGAGATATTTTTTTTTACAAAATTGCAATTGTAATTTTTTAGTGCTATTTTTTAATAATTTTTATATAGTTGAAAATATCATATATTTATGACATTTGAATATAATAATTTAATAGCTACATTAATCATTATATGTTTTTATTACATTTAATTTATTATTTTCATTATATTCTTTTTATAATTATACAATTATATTTTTTTTATATTCTTAATTGCATTATAATTAAAAAGTTTTAATTATATTTTTTCATATTTTTTTAAAAGGTGCGAGAACTAAATATACAAAAAAAAACGGTTTTTTAATTTTTCAAATATCTCATAATATTTTAAATATTTTATACTATTTAAAATAAATATAATATATCTTTATTGTATAATAATTAAAAAATAATATTTTATTTCTTGAACATCATTATAGAGACTGAAAAATGCATAACTATTTTGGGGAACAAAAAACTAAATAATTCAATAAATAATTGTTATTTTTGTTTGATAGATGCTTATTAATGTTTTTAATTATATCAGAAATCTTTATAAATGATAAAAATAAGATTTTATATTAATTTAGCTGAGATATATTTAAAACACAATCAAAAAACTAATATTTTAAAAATATCTCAACTTTTTTTTGTTTCTATGGGGATAACTACTTATAATTTTACTGCATTTTTTATTTGTATTAGTATATTTTTAAATGAAATGAAATGGCTCGGGAGACGCCATTTTAGTTTTTTTAAATCAAATTCAGAAAAGTAGGATTTATTCCTCTCAATTGCATTCAATTTTCAAAATTTAATAAAAAAGTATAGATATTTGATATTTCAAGTTGAAAAGAACATATAAAAATTTTACATATTATTTGATACATGATATATTATGCAAAAAAATCATTTTCGTTGAGTTTTGGATGAGTCAGTCGAAATATTAAAATCAACATATCTTTATTAAATTTTATATAAATTGGGAATGTAATGCATTTTTTCGGTTTATATCAACAATATATTTCTTATTAAGCTTGAAATTCCTCATTTAAATCTAAATTTGGCAAATAAAAAGCTTTTTTATTTTTGAAGTTCCCTTGTGAAAAATGGCCCTATCATTCTCAATAAAACTTATCTATTATATTAAATGTAATATTTTATGCTTATAAACATTTTTATATACGAAACGTTAGAGCCATTTTTAAGATACAAATGCTATTTATTTATGGCCAAAGATGTTTTTAATATTTGACTATCAATTCAATTAATTGATAAAGCTTTATTAAATATATGTTTTGATTGATTTTATCTAGGCTTTTGTGTCCATATAAAAAAGTTTCCATTTTCTAACTTTTTGATGAAGCTTTAAGAATTTTAATGGATACAAAATTTTTAAAAATCCTCTTTTTGAGAGTATTTTTTGAATATCTGTGTCCATAAATTTTTTTTTGGACATATTATATTTCTTTTGTAAAAAAACGAAAATATCATATTCATTTTTCTACATTTTTTAATTTGTCTTGCTAAAGAAAAAAAGTGAGAGTAGATATATTTTTTTTTCTTAAATTTTGAATAATACTCTCAATTTTTTTTCTATAACAAAATTAAAAATATTTTCGTAAAAATGTAATTATATGTATTATTTCTTCATTATTTCATAACTATATAAATATATAAAAATATATTTTTAAAATAAAAAAAAATATTAAAAATATTATAATATATTCAATAAAATTTAAGAATATGTAATTTACAAATCAAATAAATAATATTATAACAAAGATTAAATAATAAATTAATAAAAATATTAAACAATATAAATAAATATTCATGTATAATAATATTTACAATCTCATTTATTATTTTACCACGACGATCAAATATCCATTTAATTCTTTGGAATTAATTAATTGAAAATTAAGAGTGTATCCAAAATTGAAATAAATGTGTCCAAATGGATATTTTGGACACTCAATAGTTCTCAAATAATAACGAACAAAATTTTGTATCCAGAGCTCACTTTTTGAATTTAAATGGACACTTTTTTATATGGACACAAAAGCCTAGGATTTTATTAAATTCTGAGAATTAGGATTTATTCCTCTCAATTTAAAAAATGGACAAAAAAGTTAAGAAAATAAGCATTTCTATTTAAGAAAACTTAATAAAATTTACAAAAACTAAATATTGCATTGAAATATATATGAATATATATTTATTATTGTATGAAAAGGAAATTGATGAAAAAATTATTATTAGCATATTTTGATTATTTTTTAACAAAGCATGAATTTGGTTATATTATCTCAAATAGATCGCAAAGATAAATAGAATTTTCAATCAAAATCTGGATTTTATTTAAAATTCGTCGAATAAAATGGATTTAACATTTAACAATGAATAATTAAAAAATGACCCTATGAATTTTGGTGAAACAGTTTTATTTAAATAAATATACAATTTACTCACTATTCTACAATTTTTTTTATTATCCTTAGAGCCATTTTTGAGATATGATTATGAAAAAAATATTTGGACTGATTTCTCAGAAATTTACTCTCAGAAATTTTAATAAATAATGATGAAAAAGCTTTCAAACTTCATCTTAGAAAAGAAAAAAAGACAAAAAACGTTCTACTGGTATAGCAAATTTGAAAATAATGCATAGGTTAGATGAAAATCAAACTTATTCAAATCATTTTTATAAAAAATCAAGATATCTTCCAACTGAATCTGAAAAAAAGATTTTAATAAAAGGATTAAATTGTTATTTTTTGCAACCTAATTACTCAAAAAATAGAAAAACAATTATCTCTGAAATATCAGAGATATTATTTTTCATAATGACTAAAAAAGAAACCGATTCTTTACCAACTGAAGATTCATTATTATTTTTTATACAAAACTATTCAACAATTAATCACAATTTGGAAAAAGAAGGCTTCGATGATGATGAATTTGAAGAAAAATTAAATTTTCACGATAAAAATGGGCTCAGATTATTAAAAAGATGGACTTCCGTAATAAAGTAAAATTAAAAGCTCCTAATTAATAAAAAATTAATTTTTAATAACTAAAAATAGCATAAATAATATTATATTTATATTTTATTTATATTTTAAAAAATTGAATGGTTTATATATTAATATATTCAAATCTATAAAATAATTAAATAATAAATATTTTGGCAACTACGGAGAGAAAGATCACAAAATTAAAATATGATATTTATCATTTTATAATGTATATTATATTTCAAAATTTTGTTGTAATTTTAAAAAAGAGAGTTCTCGCACCTCTTTTTTTTATGAAATTCCATATGTAATTAATTTTATGTGATTTTAACAAATTTTTATATTTATAAAATTTGATTATATATTATTAAATAGAATTTTGCTTTTCTTTTTATAAGATTTCAAATTTAATTTCATAAAATTTTCTTTTTGATGTTTTATACAATTTTTTTTATTTTTTATTCAATTTCATTTAAATTTTCATAGATCGATATTAAGCATTGCTTTTGAAAAAAACAATATTGAAATAATAAAATTATTATTATCAAGAAATGATATTAATATCATTTACAAAGATTATATAGATGGAATTTTATTTTTTTTCTTTTAATAACATTTCAGAACCATTAATTTCATCCTGTTTAAATATTTTTTTTAAATGACATATGCAATTAATATTTTTTCAATTAGTTTTTTTTTTTTGGTATTGAATAAGACTCCTTTATCTATAGCAATTCAAAAAGGATATACTGAAATAATTAATATTTTATTACTAAGAAATGATGTTGATGTCATTGTGAACATTTTAATACCTATTTTTTTATTTTTGGGTTTCATATTTTATTATATCAAATTTTAAAAATTACGAATTTGATGATGTTTTTTTTTTTTGATGATTTTGTGAAATTCAGTATATAATATATTTATATAATTATAACATTACTTTTACATGACTACATTGAATCTTGCAGCTCAGAAAAACAATTTTGAAATTATACAGCTTTTATTAACCAATCCTCAAATAAGTGTCAAAGAGTTATATGTTTAAATAATAAATATTTATAAAATTTTAATTAATTTTATAATTTTAAATGCAGTTTTGATATTTGTTGATTTCAATAAAATTTATCTGTTTTTTTAAATAAAATTCATGACAATATTTTATTTTTCATATAAAGTTAGCAATATTTTTTCATAAAACTACAGTGGAATTTACTCTTCACGAAGAAAATAATGAAATAATAAAACTTTTGAAACAAGAAATGAAATAAAACCATAATTGAAATCAAGTTTGACAACCATTACAAACCTTTAATAAAATAAAAAACTAATTAGAAAATATCTTTTTTTTTTTTTACAGATAAAATATTTTTTTAAAGGAAACAAAAGATTTTTTAATTCTAAGGGAAAAAAGACAATGTTTTTCAAACTTGATTATTTTTATTATAAAAAATACTTTTCATATTTTATCTTTAGAATTAGTTGGTCATTTTCATATGCAATATTCAGGTATTTTTGTTTTATGAATTTTCACAAATGATTCAACTTCAAGCAATTCTAATTCGTTCAATTCAACCAAATTGTACTTATTTGTAGCCAAATCAATGAGAATTTTACCAAAACTTGGTCGATCTCCTGCTTCAAAGTTCCAGCATGAGTTAATTAATTCCTTGGAGAACTGAGTAAAAGTGTTTGGAATTTCAGCCTTTTTTCCATTACAAATGTCTCTGATTTTGATTTCAGGAAGCTTTCCGTTATTCAAAATTGCGAACACCAAAACACCAAAAGAATAAACGTCTACTTTTTCATCATAATCTTCTTCATTTATAATTTCTGGAGCCATGAACTTTTGTGTTCCGATTCCACAAGTGGTCAATTGTTGTTCAGTAGTCATCAACTGCGAAATTCCAAAATCACAAATTTTCACAGTTCCATCTCTTGTGATTAGAATGTTGGATGGCTTCAAATCACGATGAATAATCTTTTGAAAGTGGACGTATTTCATTCCTTCAATAATTTGGTAAATTGTACAAACGATTTGAACATTTGATAATGAATTCTTTTTAGTGATCAAATCATTTAAATTTATTGGACAAAATTCAAGAAGAATTGAAGGGCGATTATTTTCATCACTCAAAAATATTCCAAATGTTTTAAGAATGTTTGGATGATTCAACATGTTCATTATTTCGTATTCTTTAATGAAATGACGGAAAGCTATCATGTTTTCTTCTGATTTGTTTGAAACATTCATAACTTTCATTGCATAGATGACATTCTTATTTTCAACTTTTAATACTTTTCCACCACCGCCTGATCCGATTTCTTCAATTACTTTGAAGTCATTTAATTGGTCACTATCAAGAATTGTAATTGAATCATTCTTGTTTTCGTTTTCATCATCATTTCTAGCATCTGCGAAAAGGAAAGAATTTTTCTTTGCAAAATCAACCGATTCATCAATTAATTTTTTATAAATTGCTTCATAAACAGGCTGTGAATTATTCAGAATTTCGCCAAATTTTGCCAAATCAGATCTGATCTTGTCGATTTCGTCTTCTTTTTTGAATGCATAGAAACAGTAAGAAAAATAATATTGAAACAGCATTCCACACAACTCTTTAGCAGGTTGTTTTAGTTCATCAATTGTGGACATCATTTCTGATATTTGATTCAAAGTATTCAACAAATTAACAGTAACATTGGTCATATCTGTGCTTTTAGAAGTGATGTTTGCTACAATTAAAGCCATCATTCCCGATGCTTTGTCATTTAGATTCTTCAAACAAAGGCCAATTAAATTAGGAACTACTAACTGAGGCGGGTAATAAAGTTCACTTATAAATGATGATACGAATCTGATATTGTTCATAAGTTTGGTAAGAGAATTAATCATGACTTTCACTTGACTTATTCTATCAGCATTGAATTCTTTTGAATACACCAAAACATCTTTGGAACTCAATAACAAATCTTGGAGTGCAGCTGACATGTTTTGGTAAACCAATGAAATCCTCTGGCAACAAGGAAAATCAAAAATAGGAAAAGGAAGCTGAAGGAATATTGAAGATTCAATCATCTTAAATTGACTCAAAACTTGTTCTTTCAAATTTTGTATTTTGTTGTTTATCTGTTCACCTTTATTGGCTGCTTGTTCTGATATGATATCAATGAATGACCTCATCAATGGACAGTAATCTTTGAAATAGTTCGTTATTTCAACTTCTATCGTTAATCTGTACGTTTCTGGAGCAAATTTGTAAACGTCCGCATAATAAGAAATAATTTTTCTTGCTGATTGAATTTTTTCTGAAGCTTTGTTATTGTCCATCAAAAAACAAATTGATGAAAGTATTGAATATAGATGGTCGCATTGACGGAGGCACAAACCAACATCTTTGATAGTATTAACATCATCTGTAGTTTTGAACTTTTCGGACGTCTCTTTGATTAGACTGCAGTATTTGTGATATAAATGAATGTAAATACATCGGGTTTCAATTGGAAATTCGTCTTCTAAATTAATTACAGATTGCATTAAATCAATAAGTTCTTTGGATGTCTTGAAAAAATTGATAAGGGTATTGGTTATTATCAATCTCATCTTATGTACTGTATCACAGCCTGCTTTTGTATTTATTTCGAATAATGATAAATAAAGATAAATGGCAGAAACGCCTGCTCTTACTCGTATAACATTAGAGGGCTCTTGTATTATTATTCTATTGGTTTCGGTGAACAAGTTCACGCAATAAAAAAGTGAATTTGATAAATGTATATATTTGAATTTATCAAGAACTTCTGTTATTTGAGAAGCACATTCAAATACAGGCTCAAATATTTGGGAAAGAAATGGCTGGCATTTGTTAAATTTTTCATTGATGTCATTTACTGAAGAATAAGTTTGAATAAGAAGTAGAGAAACTATTTCAAATAAAGTATCAATTGCTGGTTGAGGATCCCCAATCTTTGATGTATAATAGATTGTTTCTTCGTCTTCATTAGGATTTTTTGTAGCCATTAAAAAAAACTGATTTTCAATTCAATTTTTTCAATATATCATTCAAATGCACACCAATATTCATTCAAAATTGTTGTTTTAAATAAAAATATGTGTCAAAAACAATAAAAAGATTATGAATAAAACATACAAAAAAAAAAAAAAAAAAAAAAAAAAAAAATAATAATAATAATAATAAAAAAATAAGTTTATTATCATTGTTATTTCAGGGATGGCTACCGAGATCAGTTTTTACCGTTTACCAGAATAATGATAATCCCTGAAATATGTGTCAAAAAAATAATTTTATTTTCATTACTATTTAATGTTTACGGACATATTGATATATTTTTTTTATCAATAATAGTAAATTATTTATCAAAGAAATATGATTTTTCAAATATCTGCATATATATTATAAATGATGAATCTACACTGTTTATGCATTTTAATCAAAATTAAAAATAAAAAAAATATTTAATTAAAGTTTAGTAGAATGAAATGATAGGTTCGCATTATGTGATATTGTTTCATATTCTTACTTTTCTATTAATCCGCCTAAGAATGTCAGACTTTTCTTTGGATGCCTAGTCTGAGTTGTTCTGTCAACAGCAATCAAGCCGAATGTCATTGAAAATCCTTTTTGCCACTCAAAGTTGTCGAGGAGAGACCAGTAGAAGTATCCCTTGACAGGGATTCCGTCAGCAATGCAAGCCTGAACACCTTCTGTTGCCTCCTTAATGAACTCAACTCTTCGTGTGTCGTCACTCGTAGCAATTCCGTTTTCGGTCACAAGAATTGTCTTTCCAGGGAGCTCTGCAGCGACTTTTCTTATCACGTTTCCGATTGCCTTCGGATAAAACTCGTAATTCATTTGCGTCAGTTCCACACCGTCTTCGTTTCCCATGTCGCCGTTCTCGTCGATTCTCTTTCGTGAGTAACTTTGCACGCCAATGAAGTCGTCATCTTTGATGAATGGCAAATAGTGAGAAAAGTCTGATTCCCATTCTTTCTTTGCGATTTCATTGCCGCCTTTTTGTGGCTGCAAGTCATGCAAGGACAAAGTTACTCCAATCTGCAAATGAGGGCAAACTTTCTTCATTGCTTCACGTGCTGCAACATGTGCTCGCATCGTCAACATGTCTCCTTCCGTTGTCCGAACTGACAGGAAGTCGTGGACATCGCTTGGATTCGCCAGTCCAAAAGCGGCAGCAGCTTCTTTCCGTTGCTGGTGATGTTCTGGAGGCAGAAACTTTTCAATGATTTGGTCGAAATTAATGCCAATTTGTGGCATGACTCCCATGCGTCTCATGATGCTTTTCGATAGGCTGGCAATCTGGAGGCCCATGTTGGCCTCGTTTATCGTGCAGACGTAACACATCATGTCACCTAACTTTGAAACAACGTAATGGCAATAGTTCTTGAAATAGCCAACTGTTTTCTCGCTCTCCCAGCCGCCTTCTGAGATCAGCCACTTCGGCGAGGAGAAGTGATGCATGGTGACGATAGGCGTAACGTTATTCAATCGGCAGAATTTGAGAACTTTACGATAATGCTCAATTTCATTGTCGTCATATTGACCTTTTTCTGGCTCAATTCGGGCCCATTCAATAGAGAAACGATACGAATTCAAGCCTGAATTTGCAAGTAGTTTGATGTCTTCTTCATAATGATGGTAATGATCAACTGCATCAAGAGATGGCTCGGTAAAATTACTGTGCTCGAGTTGCTCCATGGTCCAAAAATCGCTGTGTTTGTTGTTCCCTTCAACTTGATGAGCAGCTGTGGCAGCACCTAATAGAAATCCTTTGCAAATTTCATAAAAAAAATGTCAATTCAGAATAAATATTTCATGATTGGAATATTATTGAAAATTGAATGATATTGAAATAAAAAAATTTTTATTATTCTGTGAATTTATTAAATATTTATTTTATGAGTTGATTTTTTAAATAATTTATAAATAGATAATTTTATTTTTTTGATAATAAATTATTTTTATTTATTATGATAACTATATAAAGTTATATTTTATTTAAAATTAAATTGTGTATAATTCAGAATTAAATGATTATTCCTTTTCAAAAATTGAAAGTAATATTCAATATTATAATTCTTTAATATATAAGTATTTCTATTTTTTTAGTTAAAAAAAATTAAAATTATATTAAATTTATCGATAAATTAATAAATATTTTTATAATATAAAAGTTTAATATCTGAATTTGATCTTTTTTTTTAAAAAAGTTAAAATTGTTAAATTGTTTTGTAAGAAAAGCATGAGTGAAGATCAAACATGTGAAGACGAAAGTAAAAAAATTAAGTTAGATGATTATATATACTCGATAAATACAGATGAAAATACAGCTAGTATCATTAAAGTACCTTCTAATCAAGAAGCAATAACAATTCCACGAGCAATTCAATACGAATCAATAGAATATATCATTACAAGCATATCAAAAAGTGCATTTTATTCTACAAAAGTCAAATCAGTTCAGTTTACTGAAGATTCAGAAATTAAATCATTTGAAAACGGATCTTTTTCAGATTCATCTATTGAGAACATCATGATTCCATCATCTCTTGTTGAACTTAAAGAAGGATGGTGCTATTCAACAAGCAAATTAACCAAAATCACAATTGATCCAAAAAATCCAAATTTTAAAATAACCGACGACCAATTAGTCCTTGGCAGGACATCAAAAGAATCAAAAAATTTTGATGTTATTTTTTTTTGCCCGCGAAATATTGAAAGCGTCAAAATTCCAAGTTATGTTAAGCACATTGGTCCATATGCATTTGCAAATTGCAGCCAACTCAAGAAAGTTGAAGTTCCAGAAGATTCAGAATTATTGACGATAGAATGTGATGCATTTTCTTTTTCTGCAATTGAGAACTTTACAATTCCACGTCACCTCACCAAAATAGCAGCACTTGGTTTTTTTTCATGTAAAAAGCTTCAAAGAGTTTTAATTCCAAAAAATTCAGAGCTCGAAGTAATCGAAGAATTGGTATTTGAATATACTTCGATTGAAAGGTTTACATTTACACCTCACATCACAAAAATTGGTCGATATTCTTTTTCAAAATGTCAAAATCTTCGTGAAATTGAATTTCTAGAAAATTCTGAACTTCAAATTATTGATGATTCCGCGTTTATGGATACAAAAATAGGAAAAGTGACAATTCCACATCACGTCACACGAATTAAAGAGCGTGCTTTCTATCGTTGCTTGAATCTTAGAGAAATTGAAATTCCTGAAAATTCGAAACTCTTACAAATTGGAGATGAGGCCTTCTCTCAAGTTCCAATTGAAAGCTTTACGGTTCCGCTTCATGTCTTACAAATTGGCCAAGGTGCATTCAAATTTTGTGAGCAGCTTTCAAAAATTGAATTTCCAAAGAATTCTGAACTTAAATTAATTGAAAAAGAAGCATTTTATAAAGTGCCAATTGAAAGTATAACAATTCCACCTCAACTGTTGAAAATTGGTGAAAGCGCTTTCGGTTATTGTAAAAAATTGAAAACGGTTATAATTCCGGATGATTCAAATCTTGAACTAATTGAAAATGAAGCATTTTATAACACGCAAATTGAAAGTTTGTCAATTCCAGCAAGCCTCGTCATCTTAGATGAAGGATGGATGAAAGGGATGCGAAAATTAAAGGAAATCAAAATCAGTCCAGATAATCCACGATATAAGGATGTTGACAATAAAATAATCATAGCAAAATCATCGCCTGAAGTTGAAATCTATGATACTTTAAGCTATTGTCATCCTGATGTTGAAAAAGTGACAATTCCAAGTTCAATTGAGCAAGTTGATGCATTTGCATTCTACGAAAGAAAGCAGTTTAGAACGCTTGAAATTCCACCAGATTCAAAACTTCTGGCAATTCAAAAATATGCTTTTTCTGAATCGTCAATTGAAAGTATTCAAATTCCATCTCAAATGACTAGATTGGCTGAGGGCACATTTGATTGCTGCTCAAATTTGTGTAGAATTGATATTCAAGTAAATTCAGAACTGAAAGTGATTGGAGAATGTTGTTTCTGTTGTACAGCAATTGAAAGCTTCACTGTTCCAAGCAATCTGGAAATGATCGACAAGAAAGCTTTTTCTGGTTGCAAAAAACTTCGAATCGTTGAAATTCCAGAAAATTCAAAACTTAAAATAATCGGAAAGTATGCTTTTGCTAATACACCAATTGTGAGTTTCACTTTTCCAGCACACGTCGAACGTATTGATGATGACATTTTTTATGATTGCGAGCAACTTCGAATTGTTGAAGTTTCTGAAAATGTTGATTTTGAAAACATCAAAAAGATATTTCATTATGGATTTGAAAATCTTATCATTATGGTTCCAGTAAAGATTTAATAATATTCATTTATTTTAATCGTATTAGCTTATATATATATTTAAGAGTAAAGTTGGGATTTGAACCATTCAACTATAGTTCTTACATTTATTTTTATCTATAAACTGGAATCAAAATTTTGATTTCAGAAGATGCAACTTTTTATGTTAGTGAGATTATTGTTGCAGTTTATATGCCGATTTATAAATGAGTTATAAATATTGATTTGTTGATTTAAAATTCAGAAGAAATTCAAAAAATTGTATGATATCATTGAAAAAGTTTTATTCAAATATCATTTATTAGATGTGCATAGAGCTTAATAAAAAAATCAAAATCATGGGGCAGGTAATAGAAATCTTTGAGCATGTTATTATATCTACAGGAAAACTTGCCTAATTTTATTTTATTTTATTTTATTTTTTTTTTTTTTTTTTTTTTTTTTTTTTGATATCTTTTTTATGTAATTAGTGTTTTATATACACTTTCATTGTAATTAAATCCATTTTCATTAGGACATGCTTTATTTATTATATATATATCAAAATAATTAGAGAGAGAAAAAAAAAAAAATGAAGATGCAATTCTATATCGTTCTATATTTATTTATTTAATTTCATATTCTTCCTTATTACAACAGGCAAGATAACAAGCACAAATGAACAAAACAAGTTCAATTGCTGCCATTATAATCACGCATATGCGTAAAATTTTAATATGATGATTGACATCATGCTTGATTTGTTCTTCACAAGTTGAAACAGTCTGTGGATCTCTGTCTTCATAACCGCAATCTTCTGTAACAAGTGTTCTGAATCCACAACATTTTAATTTTTCTTCAAGATCTCTTCTTGATTCTCTGTATTTTTCTTTCTCCCAGTTTTCATTAATTCCATCAAGAATTTTGTCTTTGAATACGAAAGCAAGAACAATTGCTGCGATTTCGACGAGAATTACAAGAATAATAATGATTAAATATGTAACATAGAGACACTTGCTCTTGCAGCAGCAAAGAATAAATCCAATTATTGATGAAACAACAGCACATGCAGCAGCTAATATGATGAACCAGAAAGGAATGTTATTCTTTACAAGCTTAGACCAATTTTCATCCTTTTCTTTGACATAGATATAGACAGCTGCAACAACAGCACATATGAGAACGCATGCACTGATAATTCCGATTATCCATCGGGCGCATCCTGAACAACAGCTCATTTGTAGAAAATGATATGATATTCTGGGTTTTAAATTTGAATTAATTAAATTGAATAGTTTTCAATTATATAGAAATATTTCTATATTTTATTTCATTCATTTTCAATGTATCAAATATAAATTATTGAAAAATTTTTAAAAAATAAACAAAATAAATTAAATAATACTTTTAATTTTGAATTATTTATTATTTTGAGAAAAAAATGATTGAAAATATAATCTATTTTACAATAAATTTCAAAATAAAAATATTATTTTCCAGCCATTTTTAAATACTTGAATGACTAGAAAAAAATATAAAATACACCATCACCTTTTTTCAACATTGATGAATAAAATTATAGATATTAAAACTTTTTCTTTTGACATTCCATACTTTTTGAGAGTTGTTATTGTTTTCTGAGCCCACTTTTTCAATGCTCCATTTAAAAAAAGAAAGACTGTTTTCAATTTATCAGGCAGAAAGAACAATTAAACTGTTTCATAAATAAGAATGGAACGCTGGAAGTGGTAAAGAACCCAATAGCATTGAAAAATTGGATAAAATCGATTTGAATGGCTCTAAAGTTGGATTTAATATATTCTCTGAAAATCTTGCATTCGTCTTGAGACTATTTTACTTTAAAAATTTATTGGTTACTAATATTAACACCCAAAAAAAAAAAAAAAAAAAAAAAAAAAAAAAAAAAAAAGATTTTACAAATAAGATTTAATAAAATGGTGTGAATTTAAACATTTTTCGCCAGGTAATAAAAGAAAAGTTTTTGTCACTATCAATAAACATGATTGCTGCCTGATTTGAATGAAATTCATAATCAGAAGCAGTAAAAACCGTTATTGTATTTTTCACAGGATTAAAAGGGAAATTAAATCCATTAACAGCGATTTCATGACCTCTAACAATATATTGAATTTTATTTTGCCTTAAAAAAAGTTCTGCAACGTCTTTTCCATAAGTCAATGTGTTCCCTCCTCTCGGATTCGGCTTCCATCCATCGAAAAACTCGGATGGATCTGACCACAAAATATCGTGCAAAATTTCGTTCTCTTCAATAAAAGCTGGTCTTTTAATATTATTTATATCATTTACATTCTGCAACGAAGGACTCAATCCTCCATGAACACAAAAGTATTGTTTTCCAACAACAGCAGCAATTGGAATTGCGTCGAAAACTTTATTAAAAATCACCCACATTGATTTATCAAATTTCTTTTCACATTCAAAACCAAAGCCATACATGCAATTCATTCCATAATATTCATGGTTGCCTCGTAAGATATAAATATTCTTCGGATATAAAAGTTTCAATGCAAACAGGAGACAAATAACATCAACGCTTTTATCGCCACGATCGACATAATCTCCTAGAAACAAATAAGTCGATTTGGGCGGAAATCCGCCTTTTTCAAATACTGTTAATAAATCATCAAAATGGCCATGTATATCGCCACATATGTAAATTGGTGGCTCGAGTTCTAAAAGAGATAATTCTGAAAAAAATACTGGAATTATCGATTTGCATATCCATTTGACATATTTGGCAGAAACGCGGAAATCTACTTTTTGATTAATTAAAGAGTCAATAAAAGACTGAAGATTGGATCTGTTAACTTCGTTTTCTTTATCATCTTCATAAAAAGATTTTTCTAGATCTTGTTTGCTTAGCATGTCATCATTTATGTATTTTGAAACTAGAAATGAAACAATATCATTGTTTCTTTGGCATTTTCTGCTCGAAACACTTAAATCTCTGATTACGTCTCCAATTAAGGCAAAATTTAAATCAGGATTCTCGTCAATAAATTTCTTAATATGTAATGATCTTTGATATTCTCGGTTGATGGTTTGTTTTTCTATTTTTTCACTTATATTTGTTTGTTTATTGGTTGTCTTTTCTTCTTTACTTGATTGTGTGCTAAGTTTATAAGTTGTTTTATCTTCTTTATTTGATTGTGTGCTAAGTTTGTTGGTTATCTTTTCTTCTTTATTTGATTGTATGCTAGGTTTATTGGTTGTTTTATCTTCTTTCCTTGGTGACACTTTAGGTTTATTGGTTGTTTGTCTTTCTTTATTAGGTTGCGTATTGGTTTTTGTTGTTGTTTTTTCTTTTTTATTAGGTTGAATATTAAGTCTATTTTTTGTTTTTTCTTCTTTACTTGGTGACAATTTAGGTCTATTTGCTGTTTTTTCTTCTTTGCTATGATGATCATTTGGTTTAATGGTTGTTTTTTCTTCCTTTTTTGGTCGCACATTTGGTTTATTAGTTGTTTTATCTTCTTTATTTGATTGTATATTAACTTTATTTGTTGTTTTTTCTTCTTTATTAAGTACTATATTAGGTTTAGTAATTATATTCCCTTCTTTATTCGATTGTATGTTCGGTTTATTAGTCGTTTTCCCTTCTTTACTAGGTTGTATATTAAGATTATTAGTTGTTTTTTCTCCTTTGCTAGGTTGCATATTGGGTTTATTTGCTGTTTTTTCTCCTTTGGTTGTTGTTTGTTGCTGATTTTTTTTAATATTTTTATCGTTTCTGCTTGGCTGTCTTTTAGAATTATTTGTTATTTTTTCTACTTTTGTTTGTTGTTGAATTTTGGGTTTAATTGGTTTTGCGAATTGATGATCAGTCTTGGTTAACATAATATTTGTAGAAGGAAATCTATTTTCATCTTTTTTAAAATTGCTTTGTAAATTATTTTTTGGATTATCTGTTAAAGAATCGATTTGATATAAATCTTCTAAAATTAAAAATAATCTCTTAAGGTTATCTCCTAATTGATCGAAATCATTGTTTAATTTTTCTAATGTTTCATGACTCATCTCTTCTTAATGTTGATATAAATCGATTTTATTGAGAAAAATTTTTGTACGTTATTTAACGTTCTTTAATTAGAAAAAGTAAAAATTTTTATTTATATTTTTTGATAGACTTGTGAAAAGTCCTGGACAAAAGGACTAAACAAACTTAGTTAATTTAAAAAACATTTTTATCTTTGAATTAAGGACACATATTTGATATTTTTATTATATTTTTGTTTTAAAAAAATGCGTTAATATAATTTTTGATATTTTTTGTTTAAAATATGCTTTTATTAAAATACGAAAATAATTTTATGTTGATCATTTAATTCTGCCCGAAAGTTTTTAATTCTCATTAAAACGGATAACTTCATATATAAGTTATAAAATCAGTAAAATATTAAGTGAACAATCTTTTTTTATTTATATATTTATAGATTTTTAAAAAAATCCATATTAAAAGGAAAAGTTGAATATATTGTTTTTTTCAATAAAATTTAATATGTCATTTTTTTTCTTAAAAAAAAAATGGTCCTGACAAAGTCCTAAGTCCTGCGGTTGTCCTTGAAAAGTTTTATTGTCCTGGACTTTGCACAAGTCTATTTTTTGACAACTTAAATCATTTTTTTCTCATTAAAAATTTGGGAAAGGATTATTATTTTAGTTAATTAGTATATTGCATGTTGGCATATTTCATTAAATTAGTTATTTTAGATAATATATTATCATCTATATATAATTCATGCAAGATGCAATTAAGGAGCAGGCATCCAGTATCACTTCTCTAAGAAAGGAACTCAAGACAGCTAATAAAGAGAATGGTAATTATACTTCATCACAACAAAAGAATGGTTGACAGATTAATCTCAGTTGAGCTGAGCAAAGATTGGCCGCTCCATTTGATAGGCTCTTTGTTGCACTAAACTCATATTCGTGAGACTTGTGTTAAACCAGGCTAGACTGAATTCATAATTTAGGTTTACTGTTTACATTTTTGCATAAGTTGAAAAGTTACTTTAAAATTTCTCCAATATCATTAGTTTGGTGTTAATCAATAAATGAATGGAACCATGTGGAACTTTTAATTCAGATGAATTTGATGATGATGAAGAGTAAATGATTGATCTGAGACCTCTCGAATGAACAGTTGTGTAGGATGATCTGAGAACCATTTCTACTATTTTTGATTAATATAGCCAACAAAGTAAGCTAACATAGCAACCATCAAAACTACCATATTTAATGGCGAAATGATAATTGATAGATGAGATTGAGATAAAATTATTAACGTTTAACCTTTATGTGCCTGCTTGTTTGAATGCTTCTTTCAAATCCTTATTAAATTTTTCAAGGCCTTTCATGAGAACGATTCAATCTTTAAAACAATAGAGCCTTGCATATTATGAAATATGAAATATAAATCATTTTTATCATTATAAGCTTCACTTATTTTGGACCAAAATCTGAATACCAATTTTTAGACTATTTTTCTCATTCGTCTTGTCTGCATTTGAGCTGTTATTTTATACAAAGCTCTTCATTATAATCCAAATCTATTCAATCATTTAGTACATTATATTCAGTTGTATTTAATATATTTAGTTTGTAGCTTCCGATCTCTCAAAACATATTGAGTTCAAACATCTTTCTAAATACAATCATAAATATTTTTTCCTTTGATGCCTTTTTATCATAAAGATATCCTTATTGTCTTTGAACTTTTCATATATCTCTTTTGTTTATATAAAGAACATTATATGATTTATAAAACGTATACTACTGATGTTTCATAGAAATCAATGGAAAGGTTCATTAGTTCATTATCGTCTTCTATTTTTGTCTTTGAATTTTTAATTTGTCTCCTTTTTTCCAATCAGTCTTCCTCTCTGTAATCTCTATATTTGATGAAATAATCCATCTTTTCAAGCAACAATCTGCATTATGCATTCCTTGTTTTATATTATTGATTCAGTTCTGACTTTTATATATTGTTTCAGTTCTGATCTCACCTTTTATCCAGTGTTTGTACACTTTATTAATGGAGCCATAATAAATTTCCGGGATTCCAACTCCAAGCTGAAATTTGAACCTTTCTTTGGAGTTCAGCTTGGAGATACTGAGCGCAGTACCGAGCTCTTGCAGCTCTTCCATCTTTCCGTAAGGGCTCTCGAAGCTTTTCCGTACCAAAAGGGAGCACATGCTCCTCGGTCTAGCAGCGGGGCTTTTGATGATCACTCTCGATTGCTAAGTAGTCTCCATAATTTTTTTCAAAAGGTCAATTTTGAATTTAAAAAACAGATCTTATTCACCCAATCTGGTGAAATGCTCTACGCCTGGTGAAAGTACACTTTATTGAAACTGATTCCATTAAATTTGCTGATATTATCAGTTCTTTATGTAATAAAAAGATTGAATTATTATTCAATTTTTTGAGAGATAAATTTTCTTTATATTTTTTGTTCTTTATATTTTATAATATTCCACAAATTACCTTTATCTCTCCTTATCTTTTTTTAACTGCCAATGAAAAAGACAATAGTTGAATTACCAAATGGCTTAAACGTAGAAATCGAAGTTAATAGGTATCGAGCAAAAATTGTTTATTCCCCCAAAGTCAGAGGTGATATTGTCATACCGAAATTTGTTGATTACGAATCCAAAAAATATCTTATTATCAGCATTGGCCAAGATTCTTTTCGATCAAACCAGTTAATTAATTCTTTATCATTTGCAGCTGAAACACGCGTTAGAAATATTGATGCTGGCATATTTTCCGAATCTTCCGTTTCTCGTTTTTTAATTCCTGCATCACTTGAGACACTAAATGATATGTGGTGCTGCTTTTCAAATAAACTTATTCAAATTGAAGTTTCTCCTGAGAATCAACATTTTATATACAAGTATGATAAATTTCTTTTCAATCGATCCAATGATATTTTGATATTTTCAAGAAGAGATATTTCTGGTAATATTATTATTCCTTTATGCGTCAAACAAATTGCACCAAATGCATTTTCTCAATGCAAAAAAATTGATTCATTATCATTTGAATCATCATATTCATCAGCTTTACAGTCAATCGATAAATATGCATTTTCAGGTTGCGAAAAACTTATTAGTATTCAGCCGCTGCCTCTTTCAGTTAATTATTTAGGATATATGTGCTTTTTTTCTTGCATATTTAATTCGCTAGAAATTCTTGGAACAAATGTTTTTATTGATGATGAATGCTTTAATGGATGCTGTTTACTAGACTGCATTTCATTTCCCAATTCAAAATCTATTAACATAGGTATAAATGCTTTTGCAAAAGTTAACAATGATATATCTTTATTTTTTCAAAATAATACAGAAATAAAGATACAATATATTCATTAAAACCATATTTTAAATTACACAATTACTTTTTCTCCATCGGATATCTATTTATTGTAGTACTGTGCAAAACAGATTACTATTTTATCATTGACATAATTTTTTTTGCTTTTTTATCAAAATTTGATCAATAATATTATTTAAGAAAATGGACTCTCATTAAAAATTTACATATTTTGGTATCTACGTTATATTTTCAAATTACCATTAACATACATCTAAATTACACATTAACTTAATGGATAAATTAATGCATATTTTCGGCAACCTTATAATATATTTCAAGTATTTTTAGTATTAATAAATTAATGAGCAGATTAAAAATAATAATTGCAAAACTGAATTTTCCATAAATAGAATATTTAAAGATCTTCTTTACTTTTCCAAATTAAGTGCACAATCCATATATTTTTACTTAAATACCAATTTAACTACTATGTCTTGATCATGCATATTAAATTATAATAAAAATAATCTTACTATCAAATTCATATATTGCATTAAAAAGGATAATAAAATATTTTATAAGTTGCACAAATAAATTTAAATATATATTGAAGAAAAAGAAGTCTTTAATTTAATATCGTTCTAACCTTTACTTATACAATTTTAATGACTGAAGAATCTTTTTTTATACAACAAAAACAATTATCTGACCCATTTAAAGAAAGAAAAAAAACAGTTTTCGGCATATCGGATAACATTGGCATTAATAATTCAAGTTCTCCAAATGATAAAGATTCAAATATAAAAGAATTTAGGCAAGAACTTGACAAGTAAGTAGAACATCTTTATTTAATGGTTTAATCATATTTTGGTGATTGCATAGGATGAAAACAGCAAATAGAAGCCATTATCTGTATCAATTTGATGCATCTAATTTTAAAGAAATAAGAGATAAATTATTTACATAATTTCATATTTCAGAAAAGTAATCTATTACAAGTTATAATTACGAAATTTGATATCTTTACATAAAAATTTAATTGAATAATAATGTACAATCTTATCATATATTCATATAGACAATGTGATACAATTTGTTTCAATGATCTTATAAGTTAAAAAAGGAATCTTAAATCAAAAAATTAAAGAGAATTCTAGAACAGCACAAAAAAAGTATGCTTACTTGAATCATTTTAACGACCTAAACAATTTGAATAATTTATTTACTTTTTTTTTTATAAGTTCTAAGATTATGAAATATAATTTTGATTAAAAAAAAGGCTAAAGTATATTTTTTTAGAATAATTTAAGTTCTGTACATTATTATAAAATATTTAGATCAAGTTTTTAAAGCTATTGACTCAAATGCAAAATCGAATCTAATAAAGAAAGCAGCCAAACAAAAAATAGTTACATTAAACGCTTTAAATAAAATAAAATAACGAGAATTTTTTAGTATAAAAATGATTTAATCATTTTAAAAATGAGATTAATTCAGTCATTCATTAATACGAAGATATGATTTCAATATCACGTTTTTTAACGAATTCCATGTCTACGTTAGAAGCCAGTTGATAATTATTTTTTCTTAATATATCCAAAATTTTATCGAAAGAAGGACGATCTGAAGGATCAGCATAAGTACACAAAGAGATGATACTCAAACAAAGCTTAGAAATAGAATCAGAAGCCTTTGGCAAAGGAATCGGCTTTCCCATCATTTTATCTCTAATTTTGTAATCAGGAAGAGATCCAACGAACAAGAAATACAAGACGATACCGAATGAATAAACGTCCGTTTTATTATCATATTCTTCTTCGTTCATCATTTCAGGTGACATGTAAGAAATAGTTCCAACTCCCTTTGACATTGAACATTTTGTTAACGAGTAACTTTCATCAAGAAATTCGTTAAAACGAACAAGACCGAAATCAACAATTTTTGCTTGAAAAAGTGAATTCAACATAATGTTGTCAATTTTTAAGTCACGATGAATCCATCCAATTTTGTGAATATGAGACATTCCATGACAAATTTCAACAACAATTTTTGATTTGATTGTATTATTCAGAATATTCTTCTCTAAACACTCAGACAAACTGTATTCAAGATGCTCAAGGAAAATTGCAACAGTTGTCATTTCTTTATTCATTTCGTTCTTGATTACTTCACACGTGTTGATGCCATAAGCAATGCAAATGCAAGGATGATGAATTGAATAAAGAAATTCAAATTCTTTGATTGCATTTTGAAGATCTTTAAAAGTTTTTTTATGATCAAATTTTATAACTTTCTTACACATTGTTCGATTCGTTCTGAAATCAAATATCTTGAAAGTAACAGCAGTTGATCCTTCTCCAATTCTATCAACGATAATGTGAAATTTCTCATCATCTTCACCAATAAATATGTTCTTTGAATCAGCATTATCTTTATTTGAAGGATGAATCAATACCAAAAGAGGTTCTTCTTTTCTATAATCAATCTTTGATAATTTAGTTTCAGGCTCAATTCTTTTATTTTCATATTTTAACTCTCCACGATTTTTGTCATCTTTTGCATATAATTGCAAAACATCACCAACTGTCTGCTCAGAAGAAAAAGGATGATGATACTCTTTTGGAGCTTTCTCCGAACCTTCATATATGACATGAATCAAATAATTAATTTGAATATGAATTGGAGTGCTTCTCTTTTGTGCTCCTTTGTAATCGGATATTTTTGAATCCAAATTAATTATATCATCATTAAAAAAAAAAGTAAGATCATGTGATTTAAGCTCCTCCATTTCATTAATTTGTGAGAATGTTTGACTTGAATCAAGGACGAGTTCAAGCGGTTTTCCATTAAAACTAATAAAATAATATTTTCGAGGTGGTTCGACTATTTTTGGTTTAAATTTCCTAGCGCTTTTTCTTTTTTCTGCCAATGGCTTCTTTCCTTCATCATCTTTGTCATCATTTTTTCCCTTTATATCATCGACATGAATATAAAGATCAAAGCAATCGCTATCATTATTTTGGCAAAAAATATAATCATCGTCTTTTAATACATTTCCTCCGCACTTTATTTCAATGTTGTTTTCTGTCAAGCCTTCAGGTTTTGATCTCCAATTTTTCGTTAATATCCATTCTTTTAGCATACGTGTTGTTGACGATAATTTAATTTCAAGAACTATTTCAGTATTAAATTCATCTTCAGGAAAAATACGAATATTAATCCTTTTTGCTACATCAGCAACAACATAAATAACTTGATCTTTTAATTCTTCGCATAATTGATTCTCATCAATAAGTTGTCCATCAAATTTAGTAAATACAAACTTATTAAGTTTTGCAAATTTCAAGGTTTCTTTTAATTGAGAGATTTTGTCTTTTGAGTTACAAGCAATTCTCCTTTCTTCATTACCTTTTTGATTTATAGCTGTAAAAGAAATGCTCATTTATTTAGTTGCTATAAAAAAAAAAAAAAATACACAAAATGTAATCGTTATTAAATTGAAATTTGACTTAAAAAGAGTAAAAATTATATTCAAATATATTTCAGATTCTTAAAAATATTTTAGAAAGACAACCGATTAATTAATATTTTTATGATATAAACTTTTAATTTTTTTGATTATAATTCCATTTAAAGGCTTTTTTTGATTTTTGGGTTGCCACTTTTTTATTTCAAAAATCTTTATTTATAATCCGAAATTTGTTTTCCAAGAGGTCGATTTCGCATGGCAAAGAGGCAAAGCAGCCAGATCAAAAATCGAAAGAAGTCGAAATTCAATTAAATCGTGTTTTACATTCAATTCTCAAAAAATCTAATCGAATAATTTTAACTCTTGTTAAATCAAATTTACATCAAAATCAAAACATATCACTTATGACGGCAATTTGTGGAATTAGAATTATTTTTGGTCGCTATCTCGCTCTTTATCGTTGGAATCTTTTGCACCAATCAAAATCTATATCAGTAGAGAATTTTGCTACACAAGAAGTTTTTCAAAAAAATGTTATATCTACTTTTAATTACATTAGACCGCTTTTTAAATCTAATCAACAAAAAGTTAAAGAAATACACAATCAAAATATTTTTTCATCAAACCCAGAAAAAATTATTCACAAAACTTTTAAAAATGACATAATTTCAAATTATTTTGAGAAAACACCATTTTACGACTTTAAAACTAAAATAAATATAAATAAGAAGTATATTACAATATTTCGACCATTTGAATATCGTATTTTAATTCGAATCAAATCAAGCAATGAGCTTCAACTCAAAAGATTCTCAATCATTTATCCGAAGAATGTTATAGAGATAATTAATGAAAAAATTGAAAATATTTTAAAAAAATTATCAGCTATTTTGAATGCTTTAATATCAAAATCACATAATCCAATAGAATCATCACAAAGGTTTCTTCACAAGTTCTATCTTTATGGTTTGAATTCTTATATATTACATTTTTTTTACTCTTTTCAAGAAAAATATAATTTCAAATGCCGAGAAGTAGATCACTATCAAACATTAATCATATTTTCAAAGTTATTCTCACCATCAAATGAATTTATTTTAACAATTTCTGATAGCGAAATATCATTATTTTCAAAAACAGTTTTAATTGATGGTTTCCTTTCATATAATTTTTCTAAGTCACCAAATTTATTGAGTGCTCATCAAATTGAGTCTGTTATAAGCGAAATGCAACTGAAATTAACTCAAACTAAACTCAATCGAATTTGGATGAATATACAACAGAGTGTTAAAAACATCAATATTCCTCAGTTTAAAGCATATTTAAACCTTACATCTATATCAATTGATTTCACAACCTTTGACATTTATTCATTTTCACTATCAATTGATAAAATGACAGGAAAAACAATTTTATCATTTTTCAATAAGACAAAAAAATGTATTTTTTCTTCACTTGCTTTATTTATAGAAAACGACTATCGAACTGATCATTCAATTCGTATTCTCTTTCTCGAATCACTTTTATCTATTTTATGCGATATTCGCTACTTTACATTTCAAACAGATCTTTTTAATCCCGACTACAGCCCATATGTACCGTTTTCACAACTTTTCTATTATAATTCATCATCATCGATTTCAACTCGTATTGTCCAGCACGATGGCTATCCATACTTTTTGCTTGACAGTCACGTTGAAACAAACGAAGTTAAAAATTTTGTGTCTAACTTGTCTTTGGATATATTAACTTCAATTAATTTCAAAATGACTAGACCTGATCCACAAATGGCAAACAAAATCAAAGTTGTTACTCTTCTTGGCCAATTTTCTCAAGAACTTCGAAACCGTGGTATTTCAACCACTGTTGACATCAACAAAGTTGTTTTTATCATTGAGCCATTTGATTCAGTAGTGTTCAAAATGAATCAGTCATTATACTGGTCACTGCAGTTTATCAGACCCTCATTTATGGCCCAAAGAAGTTTATCATTTAACGGGAATATCATTAATTCACGTTTCGTTGAATGGCTTGTCGATTTACTTGTTAACGTTTCAACATTACTTCATTTATATCGCCAGACAATGAATGAATTCAAGATAAACAATGTTATTGAAAGATTAGATTTTATTGATATTACTAATTTTTCATTATCTTTTAATTCTAATTATGAATGCGAAAATGCTGATTTTAATAATAGTATCGCCAAGTTTGAGTCCAACTCAATTTTATATATATCTCTTGATCCAATTTTAAATATACAAACAATTTATGACACAAGCATGAATAATTCAAAACAAATGTATTACTTTGTTCATTCATTTATTTCCCCAAGTATTCAATTTTCTTTCTCTCAATTTATTCCTTTGAAGCATCAATTGATGTCATGGCTTAAGAATGGACAGATTCTACTCCTTTTTGGATCTTTTATTAAATGCTCACTGAAACCTCTGCTCTACTTTTATAGATTGTTTTTGTATTCTTCGCCTCCTTCTACATTTTCATCATATGGTAAACAGAAAAATTCAATTCATAATTGGTCAATCACCTCACTCAGAGATGATGGAAGTTTCTTCCTGATTTACCAGCGTAAAATGTCAATCAATTTCATGCTAAGGCCTTCACAGGTATTTCAATTAATCATACCTTCGGTTGGAAAGAGCCAGATGCTGAAGGTACCACTAGATGCATTACCTAGACCTTGCCATCTTTCAAAACTTTCTCATCATGCAATGAAACTTCATATTAATCAACTTCAAAAGTTCAAAACAATCATCGAAAATTTCTTCGGATTCCATGATAGATTAATCGAAATCGGATTTGAAAATTTTGAATTAGTTGATGATGAAGTTATTTCTCTGTTCCCTCGTCATATTAGCTATGCAAGCATAAGCTGTGTTATCAAACCAACTTATGTAGAATTCCGTGTTGATAATGAAAGCGAAATTGCCCAAAATTTGAGCAAAATTTTGAATTTTCAACGTGGTGATATCAATATTCAAATTTTAATTGTCCGACTAGTTATCAGTTTGCTTGATTTCGATCAAAAATTTGTTGCGTTAATAATGAGATTCATGGTTGAAATGGCAAAAAGAACAGAAAATTTCGGAATTGATTGGAGAAAAACAATGGAAAAAACAAATATTATTCTGTCTGAAATGAAGGTTATCTTTAATTTTGCCACGGCTCGTGATCAATTTTACGTTGAATTATCCAAAAATTCAAAAGATTCAACAACTCAGATTATGTGCTATGACGATACAAGACGGCTTTCAAAATTGAAATCAATGAAGGAATTGGTGAATTGGATTCAAAAACATGAAAATAATTGATTTTACAATATTATATTATTTTTGTCTCTTTTTTTATTATTAAAATTTTATATTAAAATGAATTGCTTAACTTTTTCCTATTTTAATTTTCAGAATGCTTTTTATTGTATTTACAAAAAGTTAATAAATTCAGAATGAAAAATAGGACAATAGTTAATAAATCTACCCATTTCTATGGGTAGATGGTCTCATAGCTCAGTCGGTAGAGCGTTGTGCTGATAACGCAAAGGTCTAGGGTTCGAGTCCCTGTGGGACCATTTTTTTTGATGATATTTTCGATTCGTATAAACCAATATTGTTTTACGAATGATTATATTAAATCACTTGAATAAAAAGAATATTGAACAATGATATTTCACAAAATTTTTAAACAGATAATTTGAATAAAATTATTTAGGAATTAAAAAAAATGATATCCCACGGTGACTTAAGAATAAGACCGCATTTATCAAATATCAATGATGCATTTTTTACCTCTAAAAGTGCAATTATTCTTGAAATAAAGCACAATTGAGAAGTGGATCGTTTTCATCATTAAAAAGATCAAATGATTCATCTGGAGTAAAATATCCCATATCATCTTTTAAAATAATATTTTGATCTATGTTGTCTGAATCAAACGTTATTATTAGATCATCATCATTAATATAATTTTCAGTATTAACAATACAATTATTACAACTTTCTAACTTAACATTACAATTATTATAATATTCGATATTATTTTTGGTACTGTTTTGATTATTATCATTTTTTCTAGTTTTGCTTTGATTTAAGAGGTGATCAATCATATTTTTAATTTCTTGGGAAAGATCATTTTGATTTTTCATATCTGGATAATTGTTGTGTAAATAAGTAATCAAAAAATCATAAAATTTGTAATTATATTCAAAAGCTAATCTGTTCAAAATAATATTTCTTTCTCCTAAGTTTGCTTTTTTCAATTCCCGAGGCTTTAATAATAAGATTTTATTATAAAAGTTTTGAGAATTTATTAAATCCTCAAATGCTTTTATACATTTTCGTTCATCTTCCGCTTTGAAGCCATAATTATGAAGAGATTTGGAAATATTTTGATAATGAGAGATACCATTTTGCTCGAAAAATTTCAAATGGACTTTCATTTGTTCATTCATGTAGCTTCGATCAGTTGTATTTGGACTCATTTGATACATAACAACTACTTCATTTTGGATGCAGCCAATTTTATGGTTTGTATACTTGCGGGATGATAACATGTATTATAATGAAATCAATTTTTATGATTAAAGATTTTGAAAAATTATTATATGATGTATTCAAAAATAAAATAAATTTTTCAACTTTTCAATCTGTAAAATTTTCGAAAATTTTTATTAAGAAACAACCTTGCTCGGACAAATCGTATTTTATATTCAAAAAACTTTGCTATAAGACTAAGCATGTCAGATAGTCCCATTTCATTAAAGCAGATTAATGTTTTAAAAATGATCAAATTATTTCTTTAAATTGAAGTTATTTGTCTGAATTTGAAATATTTTTAGAGTAATTCATTATTATATCAATAAATTCTTTTCATAAAGCATACTTTTTAAGAAAAAAAGGTATTAAATTTTATTTTTTTTATAAATATGATTTATTTTAAAATTATCATATATGAATGATAAGTTTTGATGTATAAAATATGAAACTGAATTCTTTTCATTCAAAAAAGAAACATTTTTACCTGAATATCTAGGTAAATATGAATATAAAAAAAATGATGATAATTTCAATCGAACCATAGAAATTGTAAAACAGTTAAATTGAAATTAATAACCATTGAGATAAAAAATAAATTTGGTTTTTAAATGATTATTTTACCTTATTCATTTTTGTTAATTTATATATGATTGAAGCAACAAAAAAATGATAAAATGGCATATTACACAGAATATCTTAATAAATAAATGTGTGAACTTAAAAGGTCAACAAATGCTCAACAGAAATCTACTCAATTTTTTGAATCAAATACGATCAAGAAAGGTCAAATAATTGCTTTTTCTTTTTTTTTTTTTTTTTTAGTAAATGATCTAAATCCCAAAAAGAAAAAAAATTATTCCCATTTTCGAATTTTAATCCCAATGTATCAACCTTATAATAAGATATATTAGGGAACCGATGATTCAACTTCATCATGTTTTCATTTATAACGATTATTATATTAAATATTTATAATAAAAAGTTGGAGTTTTAATGCTTCTTTATAAATTATTTCAAAAGCTAAATAGGCCTTCATTTTTGGACTTAGGAAATTCATTTTTTTGGACCATTTTGGATATGATTTGGACATTGATTTAAGACAGAAATTTTTCGATATACAAAATAAATGAAAAATTTTTTAAAAACAAATCTTTATATTTTACGTATAAAAAAGCTGAGTTTTTCTTTTAGAGGTAATTCTGACATAAATTTTACCTCATGTAATTATTTTTTCTTTCTGATATTAAAAATTTATACTTTGAAATAAATCGTTTGCGGTAATTATCATGCAATAGAAACGATTCGAAGTGTAAGATGGCCCAAATTCTATTGGAATCAAACCGCAAACGATTTATTTCAAAGCAACTACATATTGCTTGCGACAATGGAACAAAAGCATTGAAACAATAAAAGCGAGATTATAAGTTACTAATGGTTCAGCTTTAATTTACATATAAAGAATTAAATAAAATTTATTATTATAATACGAATCTAGTTTTTGCTTTTAAGATATTGCTTAAATAAACATTTCAATTATATAGAAAATTAGCCACATATAATTTATCAAAAAGTTGTATTTACTAAGAAAAAGTGAACGTTATTAATTCCAAAATAATACTATCGTAGATCTAATATTTTTTTAAAATTTGCAATAAATGTTGAAGAAAATTATAAGTAGAAAAATTTTCTATATATTTTTTAAAAATTTTTGATGTGATCGTTTTTCTCACAAAAAAAAAAAAGACATGGTTTTACGAATTGATGTCCAAAAATGAAGGCTTAAAGCTAAATTAAAACATATACAAATTTTCAGTAGACAACAAAATAAAAATAAATTAAATAAATATTTCGCTTGTAAAACAATTTGAACGATATAAACATTCGTAAATACCACCAAGAAATACTACTAAGTTAACATTTTTGAAGCAATCTATTTTTAAGAATTATATAATTTTAAATGCAGTTTTTTGAAAATAATAGAATAAATAAATATTTCACTTGCATTCATACTGAACTTGCTTACTTAGTAAAAAGAATATGGAAAAAATCTTACAATAAGCATAAATTTTACTGAAAGGGCAAAACATGAAGTGAGTCGTTCAAATAAAAATACCGTTTTTTTGTATTACATATCTCAAAAAAATCAAACAGATTACGATCATAAACTATATAAAAAGTAAAGAAGTTAAAAATTCAAAAGTTTAACATAATGATGAAAGCCAATATTAAAAGCATAATATATGAATAAAATAATTTATATTGATGAATGAAATGATATGAAATTTGAATCAATGATATACGTTTTTTACAGAATTCAATTCATATGAAGCATTCAATTTATTAAAAACATTAATAAATGGAAGCAGTTCCAGAAAGATCAAACCTTCCTCCACTTAACAACAACAGATCACATACACCTTCAGAGGAAAAAGCAGGAGCTGTAACACCAATTGCTCAAAATTCAACTCGAAAAGTTCATCATCGGTCAAATCGAACTAATGACAATTCATCCGCTCCATCTAGCGCTGAAGCTGTTCTTCCTGTTGAAGCCGAAGCTCCACGCCGTAGCAGGAGAAGGGCAAGAAAGCATTTAGAACCAATGGAACAAACACCACCACCACCACCACCACAAGATATGGATAGTGAATACTTTGATGAAATGGTTAGAGTAAATGGTGAAATGGTTTTTTCAGATGATAATGAAGAGGAAAGAGAAGCAAGGAAACAAAGAGAAGAAGAAAGGAGACGAAGAGAAGAAGAAAGAATTAGAGAAGAAGAAAGAAGAAAAGAAGAAGAGAGAAGAAAGGAAGAAGAAAAAAAGAGAAGCATGATGAAATCAGAACGTGAAATTCAAAAACAACTCGAAATGGAGAGAGAATTACAACGTCGCAGGCAAGAAGAGGAAGAACTTCTTGAATATCAATATAAGACACTTTGCGAAAAAGCATTGTATGGTGATGATACAGCTGAAGAAAGACGCCAGAATAGAGAAAGTCGACAAAGCAAACAAACCAGTGGCCATATCCAATTAAAGAAGCCAACTGAAGCACCAACATATTATCAAGTATAAATCTTGTTTTTTTTTTTTCTTTCAATGAAAGCTATAGCTAATCAAATCCTTTTGGAAAATTTTATTTTGAAGAAAAAAATAAATTTTGCACAAATGATTGTTAAAACAAATTCGTTAATCGATATTATTTTATTATTTTTATTTTTCCAAGCATATATTTTAAAAAAAAAATAATAAATAATGATTTTAAAATTATAAGAATATATATTGCTTATTATACTAATCACCAAAACCTAAAATTGAAAGGGTGATTGGTCTAGTGGTATGATTCTCGCTTTGGGTGCGAGAGGTCTCGGGTTCAATTCCCGAATCGCCCCTAATTTTTTTTTATTGTTGGAATTGTATTTGAAGGCTGAATGTAGAAGTATTGAATTTTCGTGCCTGCTTTTTGAAAGGGGTGTGCAAATATCATCAGAAAAAAAAATTGAATAAGGACGATCAAAATCGACCAAATAAATACACAAAACCAAAATTGAATTAAAAACGATACAATGATTCAAAAAGTAGAAACGATAAGCATTTTTATTATTGTGGCGCCTTTTTTAACAAGAACTCTGGGACTTAGATTTTGAACTTCTTCTGCAGGGATGTTCTCAGTCTGGTGCTGAGAATTCGAAGACTTTCGGGCAATTTGTTAACGTCATTGACAATCTTAACGGATCCTCCACTTCCTCTGTTATTTTTGAACAAGCAGTCGACAATTGCTGCCTGCTTTACGTTGAGGTGGAGAGCGCTTCCGCCTGTCAGTTTTGCATCGCTTGTTTGTCCGTAGATGGAGTTTGAAATGAACTTGCAGACATGTGATAGATGTAGACGGCACCACCGAAGTAGCCTTTGTTGCCTGTAAACGTGATGTTCTTTAGGGAAATTGAGGGCTCAATTTTGAAGATTGCAATTTTCAAACTTAGTGTTTTCAGCTGTGAATTCAACGTTGATGGCTCGTTGTGGTACTCTTTCACTTCGGGAAGAGGGAACGTGTAATTGGCATACTCGGTGCCTTTCTGAGTTTGTCCTCAACGCTACAGCGATGGCCATCACAACCTGTTGGAATTGGATCGCATACAGAAACGTTCAAAACGAAACCATTTCCACAAACACAAGTCGAATTTTCATCGTTGTTGACAAAGCCTTCACCGAGCACTGAGCAAGACGCATAGCACTGATTTTTGAAGAGGTAGAAAGATGATCTACAACTCGTAGTTGCTGTTCCAGAGCATGTTGCACATGATGAATCACAGTCAATGCAATAGTTACTTTCATTTAGATAGAAACCATCGTGGCATGATGAGCAATGGAATTGTTGTGCACCGAAGCATGCTTTACAGCTTGAATCACAGTTGTTAGATAAGTTCCATTGCCACATTTTGGTGCATACTTCTTTCGATGAACAAAGGGAGCAAGGCAATTCACACTTGGAACATTCGTTGTTTTCCAAATAAAAACCGTCGAAACAAGTATTACAAGTTGTCTGTGATTGGCTTCCTGCTGTTTTACATTCTTTGCAATCATTTTGTTTACATTTCTTGCAAATCAATATGCCTGACGTTGAGCGAGATTCATAATAACCAGGGAAACATGCTTTACATTCATGCTTTTCATTATCACAGCCCATGCAGCCATCATCAGGGCATGGCTCACAATCGTGATCGCCATTGTCATTAACTAAATAGAAACCGTTCTGGCATGATGTTCATTTTCTGTAATCTTCACATGCTTGACACACGCTTTCACATTTTGCGCATTTGCCTTTGTTCATGCAGTATCCAGTTGAACAATTTGAACAGTCATTTGCATTCGGACCAGTGCAAGCAGAGCCTGCTTCGTTGCACTTGAAGCATTTCCTGTTCAGTCTTGAGAAATAATATCCAAGATCGCATTCAATGCATTCTTTATCCGAGGGACCAGTGCATTCAGAGCAAACAGTTGCACAAGGACCACAAGAACCATCACTAAGTGGGCAATGCTCTGGAGCGCAGTCCAAACAATGTGTTGAGTTACATGCATCACAGTTACTTTTACATTGTTTGCATTTTCCAGAATCACTTTAAAACCCAGTCTTACAAACAGTGCATTTTTGATCATTGTCACATTTAATGCAGTCATTTCCACATTGTCTACATGATCCAGTGCCAGTCAAATTGTCATCTCTGCGCAAACTTTGCAGTTGTCTGTGCATTTAATACAAGATATTTGATCATCTAATGTTTTTTTTTAAATATCCTTCTGAGCATTCAGTACATTGATTTTCAGATAATCCTGAACATGTCAAACATGATTCATGGCATTTGGCACAAATATTAGTTGATTGATCTATATCATATCCTGGCTTGCATGAAGTACAATTGTTTTCATTTTCACATAATTGGCATCCTTCTGGACATAGATGACATTCTCCATACTTATTTTGTGATGTATCCCATGTAATGACCTAAAAATTGTTTTAAATATTTTTTCAATTTTTATTTTGGAAATATCTTGTTTTAATTAATTCGTTTAAGTGATATATTTCATATTTAATCTCAAATTATAAATAAAACATTGAATAATTGAAAGTTTTATTTATAATTTGATATATTTCATATTTAATCAATATATGAAAGAAACAAATTTGATAGATTATACACAAAACTTAACTACGATTAATCATAAAGTAATCAGCATTCTACATTTTTATTCTTATAGAACTACAAAATCTTTATTTTGATCTTCAAAAATCATAATCCTTCTTTTTGAAAAATCTACACACTTTTCATGTATTTTAAACAAACAAATATCATTATCATTTTTAATATTCATAAGCATATTCTTGGTGCTTTAATATTTCTATATTTGATGCTTATTATTTCTAGTAGAAATAATTTATTCAACGCTGCTTTTTTTTGCAACTTAGTCACACTTAGGCAAATACTATATTTGATTTTCAAAGAAAATAAATATGCTTTTTTCTTTGAAAGCATTGATTTTGGCATAAACTTAGGAAAATCATTTTGGCGAAAGATTAATTGAATGCAAGAATATTGTTTTAATCTTAAAACAGCATAATTAAAGAAATCTTTTTTAAGATTAATGTAGTAATTTACTTTTATATTAATTAGAAAATGAAATATTAAATGTATTTTATAAATAAGAAGTAATCGTTTCCAACATTTTTTGACCTAAAACCGTTTACCATAGAAAACTGTTTTTTTCTATTTTTTAATGAAAAGAGATATTGAATTTACATGAAAATCAAATGTAATATCTGTCAATAAGTAAATAAGTAAATAAGTTATAAAAAAAACAGCGTTGAATAAATTCCATTAGATATGGAGAAAAAGTTAAAGTTTATAAATATCATACAAGCTCTTAAATAGCAAAATTTTATTCAAAAAATGACGGTTAAAATCTAAACGGTCATTAGTTGTTATAAATAATATCCGTTTAAAGATTTATAAAACAAAAGCATACTTGGTTTTATTACATTTAATATGATAAATTAAGCAATCTTTTAGATGATTGGTGATAAATTCAAAATATTCTAAACGGTTTTTAGTGTTCTCAAAAAATAATTCAAAAAAAGTAAACAGTCCAAATAAATGGAAAATAAGCATCACGACGCAATTTACAAGGGAATTAAACAAATTAAAGACAACATTCAAGATATGAGAAACATTTTAAACCCCAGTTCCCCGGGAAACAAACAAAAACGCAAGAATGATAATCATAACAATCAAAATTCGAATGAAAACTACTTGCTAAAAAGTAAAGGAAGCAAATATACGCATAGCACACGTAGCACTGAACCAGCATCCAAATATCAAGCAGATAAATATCACAACATAGATTCCAAACACCATTGCCGACACAATTATAATAATTATAACGATCCTTTAAATCGTAAAAATGAACAAGGCTTTCCTAAAAGCAATCGTGTTTCTCTTTATGCGAACGCAATCCCATATTCTGAATCAAGAAGTGGAACAAAAGATGATTACAAAAGCAATTTGAGACATAAGCACCATCGTGACGATATTGATGCTTGTGATTTTAAAACGAAAAACGTTCAATTAAGAAATAGCAAACCTTATCATTGCCACGATCATTCTCATAAATATAGCCATCACAATGATTACAACGATCATCGTAAAAAATATAATTTTGATTCATCTAGCTCCACATCATTTTCAAATTTAATAGAGAAAAAACGATCTTCATCCGAATATAGGAAGAAAAGATCATCATACAAAAAATATGATTTTGATTCAGATTCCGATTTCTCAGATAGTGATGACTCTTTTAACTTTTCATCATCTGATAGTGATTCTTTTCTTTCAGGAAAGGGAAGCCATAAACATGTTTCTCTTTCAAGCAGCAGCGATGATATCAGCTTATCTTCATCATCTGATTCGATGGATTATACTCCTCGATCTTCATCTTCATCCGTCTCATGTCCAAAATGCCATAGCCATTTCCATCCACATTCAAGGAGTAAATCTAAGAAAAGCAGCAAAAGATGTGATATTTCATCCTCATCTGACTCAATTTCTTTATCAAGTGATGATGATGATCTCTCTTCCTCATTTAGCTGCCACAGAAAAAGACGTTCATCATCTTCATTTTCCATAGGATCTTCATCTGATTCATCCCCTGTAGACAGCAGCGAAGATGATAGCAATTTCAATTTTTCGTCGTCGTCGTCGTCATCTCCTACATATTTGTCAACATCATCTTCAGTTTCAAAATCAAACAAACATCATATAAAAGGCCATCATATATCTATTTCAGATTCTCCTTCATCTTTTGATTCATTTACATCTTCTTCAGACGATTCCAATTATAAACACAAGAACAAGAAGCATAAGGATAGTTTCTCAAGCTATGACGAATCATCCTTTTCACCTAAACAGTTCGAAAAATTGACAAATTCAAGTTCTATTTTTGATTCGGATTCAGATGATGACTCAAGTATTTCTGAACTTCTTAGCTCTTCTTCATCAAGCAAGAAGCATAGACCAAGCCATAAGAAGCATCATCATAGCCATACTGATAAATCTCATCGTCATGATCATAAACATGGACACAAAAAGCATTCCAGTCCACTTGTCTCATCATCTTCAATTATGGATGAAAGCACAATCGAAGAAAGTGATAGCCAGCTTAATATTTCTGATATCAGCTCCTCGTTGACATCAGATTTCAGGCCATCAAGACCAAAGCCAAGGCCAAGACCGCAGAAACGACCACAACAAACATCGGGACCATCGCATAAACATCATCACCATCACAAGCCACACAAACCAATTGAAGATGAAGATTCATCTGAAGAAAACTTTATTCAACCAGACTCTGATGATGATGACGACTTACAATCATCAAATATTGAATCTAATGAAAGCGCTATTTCCACACCAATTTCTTCTAACGAAGATGACGACAATGATGAAGAAGAAGAAGAGGAAGAGAACGAAATTGAAACTAGCACAAACGTAGATGAAGACGAAGAAGATGAAGAAACAGGAAAGCCAGATCTTAGCGAATCAACTATTGTTAGCGGAGTTGTTGATCTGATTAGCAGCAACAATGGCGAAGAAGAGGAAGAAGAAATTTCTGATATTCATTCATCAGCCTTAAACGATGATGTAGAAGAAGGAAGCCAAAATAACGATGAGGAAGAAACTGGAAATGATATCGAGACTGAAACTGAAAATCACGAATATGAGGAAGAATCAAAGATAGAAGCTGATCAAACCCCATCAATGAACAGCAAATTAGACGAAGAAGAGGAAGAAGAAAATGAAAGTGTAAATCCGTTTGAACCTTCAGAAAACGGAAAAGAAGAAGAAAATGAAGATGAAAATTCCTTTGAACCATCTGGAATCAATGAAGAAGAAAACCAAGGTGAAAATGAAGAAGAAAATGAAAATTCATTCGAACCATCAGAAGTTATTGGAGAAGAAAGTGAAAACGAAGAAGAAACTGGAAATCAATTTGAACCATCTGACATCCATAATGAAGAAGAAAACGAAGAAGAAACTGGAAATCAATTTGAGCCCTCTGATATTCATAATGAAGAAGAAGTTGAAAACGAAAATCCATTTGAACCTTCTGAAATTCATGAGGAAGAAGAAAATGAGGGTGGAGATGAATACGTTCCTTCAGATATTTTGAACGAAGAAGAAGAAGGCGGAAACCAATTTGAACCTTCTGATGCTAACAATGAGGAAGAAGCAGAAGGAGAAAATCCATTTGAACCTTCTGATGCTCATAATGAAGAAGAAAATGAAGGCGAACAATTTGTTCCAAGTGATGAAAACGAAAATGAAGAAGAAAGCGCAATTGAATCAAAGCCAGATGAAGAAGAAGATAATCATAATTCAAATGTTGATTTCGAAGAAGAAGAAAACAATCAACAACAAGATAGCATTGAAATTGATGTAGAAATCACAGATACAACAAAGAATGACAACGACAAAAAAGAAAATTCAGAAGAAGAGGAAGCCACAGGAAAACTTCCTTGGGAGATTGATGATGAAGATAATATCGACATTAACATTACACCAACCCCAGACGACGACGATGATGCTGATTTAATATTACCCGATTCTGACGCCAATAAACCTCAGGATTCTACTGAAAATATTAACAATAATACTAATAATAAAAATCATGAAGAAGAAGATTCAAACGCCACGCCACCATGGGTCATTGATGATGATGCACAAGTAGCTAAACACAATGCAAATGAAGAAGAAGAAGATTTATTGAATAATTCTGACTTAAATCTTGATGATTTTGATAATGAAGAAGAAGAAGACATACAAAAATTATCAACAAAACAAACAAGCACAAATCAGAAAAAGCCAATTCAAAAAGAAGAAAATCAAAAAGATAATGAAGAAGAAGAAATTAGCGGATTAAATGAACTTGATCTTAATTTAGATGAGGATGACGATGATGTTGATTTAGACAATATTGATGCATTCCTCGACAAAGTTAAAAAAGATAATCAAAGGCTTGGCATTGAAGTTGGCTCAGATGGAGAAGAAGAAGCAACAAATGAAACAAATAATATAGATAACAATGAAGGAAAAGAAACAAGCACAAAGAAGAAAGCTCAGCAGCAAGATGATGACCAAGAAGTTCCACAATTAAGTATTGATGATGAAGATGACGATCTCAAGAATGAAAACGAACAAATCGACGAAATCGAAAAGTACCTTAACGGACTTAGTGATGATGATGTCGATGAGAATGAAGATAATAATGATATCTAGAAAAAAAAAAAATTGATTATTGTCTCATATGTAAAAAAATATTTCTATTTTTTAATTTTATTATATTTTTTTTTTCTCATGATCTAACAAATTTGCTATAAAATGTAGTATTTATGATAAGATAAATTTTTATCATTTTATTAATCTTTTATTTTAATTAAGATTAATACATTATATGGATGTATGCTTTTTCCTTTTACAATATTTTATGAATATATAAAATTAAATTTTCTTTCATTGAAAATAAGATAACATTAAACCTAAAAACAAACAAAAATAAAAAAAAAAAGCATTTTAAAGTGTTGGATAACTTATATTTTGTATTGCAAATTAATTACAATAAAATAAAAACAATTTTTTTTGTTTGTAATTAAATATCTAATATATTTTAGTAAACATAATTTCAATTATGAAGGCTGTCTTGCAAGTCTAGATTCCATTCTAGTAATTTCTTTTGTTCTTCCTTGTTTTCTCAACGCATCTTTCACTTTTTCAATTTCGTCATTGTGATGATATTTCTTCAGCCATGCAGTAAACAGCACGAAATGCTCATCCACAAGCATATCTGTTGCATTTGCAGTCAAATCATTTTCAACTATAAAATTAAACACCATTTCCTTATCAAAACCTGCCCACAAAGCATCATCATATTTGTCAGAATTTAGAAGCTGCAAAAGTGCCTGCTTTCTTGTTTCGTTGCCGACAAGATGGGCGCCGAGATCAGCAGCGAAAGCTGTCATTCCAGATGAGCAGATTCTAGAAATCACTTCTGCCCAAGAAATTTTTTCACCATCAATGATTAAGGAGTCAACAATGATTGTTTCGTCGGCGATTGAATCGAAAAGATCACGAATAACCGCCATGTGATGCGGTTTCATTCTTGTTTTCACTTGCTGACAAATCATTTCGTTGATTGGCGCTGAAATGACGAGTGTATAAAATCTCACAAATTCTTCGTCATATTTCAAATTTGGAAAAGTTTGGAAAAAACGGGTAAAAGTGCGCAATAAAAACCGTTTTCTTGTAACCACCAAATTTGATAATATTTTATATAACAAGTCACGGTCGCTTATCTTGTTTTCAATGCATAATTCAAGGATTGTTCGAAGGGCACCCGGATCAACATCAAGGGACCTTATAACCGTCGATTTGACGGTTTCTGGGCTAAAGTCATCCAACTCATAATGAAGACCAAATAGTTCAAGACGACTCGCGTAATATAACGAATAGTTCATGTTGATCAGCGATTCAAAATTGCCTGAAATGTAAACATCACAAATCAAGCTTTTGTCAGCAATGACGAAGAGGCAAATGATGGCCTTCAAACGAGCCCGATACGAGACTTTTGGATCGGTTTGCAAGATGAATCTAATGAGCCATTTAGCGGCGTTTCTAGGCTTCCAAGTTCTCAATATGAAGAGAACTTTTTGAATGTTAGTTTCATCGTCACGCTCACAAATTTCTTCGAGCGTTTGAATGTAGATTGAAAATTCAGGCATGTTTGTTACATCTTGCTCATTCTCCTTCTTCATCGTCTTTATGTTCTCATTCAGCCAATGCTCGAGAAGATTCTCGCAAATTCGGTTGATTTGAATATCATAGCGGTTAGCAATGCTCGCACACAAAGAATGAAGAGTTTCGCCCAAACGTTCATGAAGGGCCAATTTCGAATACAATTCCAGAATGAGTTTTGAAGGGTTCTGTAAGAAATCGCGCTTTATGTATTCATTTAGGGCATAGCAGCGTAGATCATACTCTGTTTGCTCTTTCTTCTTAATGTCAACGCAGCCAATCCCTTGGTAGAACTGGATCTTCTCTTTCGAGTTGAATCTTTCAGGAATCTTTTGAAGGAGCGGCTCGATGCTCTTTTTGTAGTCCAGATGAGCGATGTAGATCTTGTAATCTTCGTAGGAAGAAGAGTTCATCTTGTTCAGCATGACTTCAAGAAGAAGGACATCTCGGCGAAGTTTATATAACTTTTCAAGTGGTAACAAATCCCAGATGTTTTCTTGATTGACTTCCGATTTCAACACTTCTTCTGGATTCTTATTCAGCTCATGAAAATCAATCGAATGGTTCGATGAATAGTAAAGAATCTGAAGAACTGCGATCTCAGTCGAATAGTTCATTCTCTGCGATTTCAAAATATTATAAAGAATGAGAATTCGCGAGTAAAGTTGCCCTTTGACAGTGGGAATGGCAGCAACAACGTATTCAATGATTTTTTCTTTGGGTAACTTTTTGATTCTGAAGAGTGAAGTGAAAAACGATAGCAGGTCATTTGATGTGAAACCGCCAACAAAAGATGACTGACCGAATTTGCTGATGTCGGTTGGATTCGCAATTTCAGCTAGAAGGTCAAATTTCAGGTCAATTAATTTGCTCGCAAATTTTTCATTTTCGTTCTCGTTTTCTTTTATGAAGGTGTAAAGTGGCATTTTTTGTTTATTTGATGAAGTGACTCGGGACAAAGCATTCATCATCAATGCCTTTGATGTCATCGATTCAATCGTATCGGCATCAATACAATCGAGCACCGAATTCATCCAGCTGAACCAGCAGTCGCACGCCTTTGACGGATCAGAATTAGCGGCAATTGAATCCACAACTTTTTCAATAAAGCTGATAAAGGTGAAAGTATTTGACCTTCTGACATATTGAATTATTATTGGGATGAAGAATTCGCCATTAGAGGCCATTTTATCGGTACACAAAGTTGAGATGATATCGTCGTCGGTTAAATTCAAAATCTCACAAAATAAGGTGAGGTGTTGATAACCGTTATTTTGAATGAGCGCTTTCAAAATTTCTTTATGCGACTCAATGTTCATGTACTGCTCATAAGAGACAACAACGCCGTATCTTGCCAGAGCAACGATCGGCGCGATTTCTTTCAAATTGAAAAAATCTTTCAATTTTGTAACGTATTCTTTTGGATCTTCTGGTGAACCGTTAGCTAATTCGGCAAGTGGTCGTGAAGCGGTTTGTAAAGAGCCCGCCAAATTGAGAGATGACTTGAAAATGCTCGGCGTTGAACCCGGAGATTCAAAGTAGCTATCGTTCGACGCACTGTCAAGAAAGCCAATCGAGCATGAACGAGTGCGGCTGATTAGGTTTAGCCTTTTGTTTGGCGCGTTGTTCATTGCTTCAATGTAGTTGTCCGGCAGTGGCTCGTAATGAATGCCTCGGGCCTTCGCAAACGTCCGAATTGCGTCAAGATCTTCCTCGCTCCTGAAGGACATAAGAGTCAGTGCCTTCTTCAGCTGCTCCTTGTCCTGGATGAACTCTTTAATAATGGACAGCTTTTGCGGAACTGGCCAATCACGGTGGCTCAACGTGGGAATGATTATTTGTGGAAGGTCAATTGAATTTGACCTTGCAAAACTTATAATAGAATTACGCAATAAATTGCCGTATCGAACAGGAGCATTGCAGCAGGTAAGTTGCCGTTTAACAAATTCTTTTTTGTCAAATCGTCGGAAATCTGATAATGAAATGCTAAGTTTGAAATCTAATAATTGTTTCATTAATGAACGATAATAGGTCAATTTTTCCCATGATTCTCTAACAGACATATTAGGAGTGTTCTCAGAGATTGATAAATATTGAAGCCATAGTTTGTTTTGCTTTTCCATCGTGAGATATTGATTTGAATTCATTGTAACGCCATCTTTAAATGCGGCTGTTAAAAATTGATATGCATATCTAATGTCTGATATTTTTAAAATATGATGAACAACCCATTGGATGGGAATATTCGAAATTTTATGGCATAAGTATGGAAGGTAGCTTTTTGGTTGCATTTGTACGGCTGGCGAAGAATCAAAAAAGTGTAAAAAACATGGAAGTTCTGAAAAATGTCTTCTACATAAAATTGTTATCGTGCAAACTGGAAGTGCATCTAACACTTTTGCAAATGACACAAAAACTGGTTGAGTATTAAAAATTTTCCAATCACTAGCTCTACCGTTTGGATTAAGAAATAAAAAACTTCGAAATTTGTGGAAAATTTCTTCTGACCCTCGAACTTTTAAGGATTCTTCGATTTCTTGAAGAGACTGATCTGCACGAGATGTTTGATCTTCATCATTAGGTATATCGAACATATTAAATTAATTCGGCTTAAGAATCTATAAAATTAAATTATTGTAATAATATGATGAATTTTATAAAAAAAATTGAATTGAATCATTTAAAATCTATAAAAAACAAATTAATATTATAAAATGCAACAACCAAAATTCTTTTAATAAAATCTACTGATATAAAAGTAAATTTTATTTGTTAAATCAATTATTCAAAAAGTTATATTGATAAAAGTCATATTTTAAACGTCTATTAATTTTTTATAACGATATCTTTGAAATTTTTTATTAAAATAATAAATAAAGAATAAATCTAATAATAATTTAATTAAAAATAAATAAAGAAGTTAGAGATTTATAATATAATTTTATGAACATAATGAATAAGAAAAATCAATTCAACGCTAACATGAAAATCATCACAACTTCATTAAAACCTTTTCTATAAAATCATAGTTGATTTTGCATTCTCAACATATAATTTGGGTGATTTCATGAAATAATTATCATTTTAAATTTAGGTATATATTTGTTGATTTCCTTATAAATAATAAATTATTAATAGAAAAAAGATAATATTAATTCAAGATTTGATTTGTTTAATTCAACATTGCTATATTCATATTTATTTTTTTTCAAAAACTTAACGATTTTTTTTTCAAATTTTTCGAACTTTTTGTAAATACTATAATGCAAACTTCAAATGATGAGAATACTGAGCAAGATTCATTAAACGATAAGAAGCCTTCTCTTGAAAATATTTCCAGTAATACAAATATTTGTGATACATTATTTGGAAATTCAACCTCGCAAACAAAAAATGATGGAAATATTGAAGTTGAAGAAAATAAAGATGAAAAAGAAAAATCACAAAAAAACGACGAAGCAAAGGAACCTGATCACATTGAAGATAGTAGCAAATCTCCTATTGTTCAAAATATTATTCCTGCCGAAAATAATGCAGAAATTGATAAAAAAGAAGTAGAAAGTATTGAATCAAAAAATGAAAATGTAACAAATAACTCTGAAAGCGGCAAAATAGGTAACTCAAACGAATTAATTCAGAAGCCATTAAATAAATTTATTGACTCTCTTGAATCATCAACAAAAAATGAAATGGATAATAATACTCAAACCGATAGAGATACAAAAATAGATGATAAAAACGCAAATTCTGATATTGGCAAAAACAGTTATAAATCAAATTATAGTACATCTTATAGCCAAAGTTCATCAGCTAGTATGACACCTAGAAGTACACAATCAAAAAAGAAAACAAATCCCAACAGCACAAAGTCAATCAATAACAACCAGCCGCCAAAGCTACCAGGAAAACTTCCTCAAATTGTTTTTCACTCACCAGATAGCCTAACTTATAAAGCTTTATCTTTGCAGTCACTTCCACCGATGAATCGTGAAACTCGATCTTCAGTTGTAGTCGATCTTTCAAGCTATATTGACCAGTGCACTCAAGAAGGAATGATTGCAGAAGCAAATTTTATTCAAGAGGTTTCTGAATCAGTCAAAAAGATTCCAACTCCAAGAAAATTTGAAATTCAGCAATTAAAGCTAAAAGATGATCTTGACAATTGTGAGCATGAAATAGAAGCTCAAACTTCTTAGTATGTATTAATTATAAGTGTTTATTTACTTTTTTTTTATCTTTTTCAAGATATCTTGAAAAATTAAATGAAAAAGATAAAAAAAAAAAAAGTAAATTTATGCTTATATTTCTATATTTTATATCTAACACACAGTTGGGAAGAACAAGAAAAAGAAATTAAAAATGATTATCAAGCTCTTATTGAAGAACTCGATGATAGACTTAACAACGACTTAGAAAATCTTGATCGTGAATGGCAAGATCCAAAAAAGACTCTCTCTTATTCTAAACCGTCTCCAACTCTTCTTAATTATCGTTATATTGCCAATAAGCTAGTAGTTGCCAAAAACTTCACCACTGTTCCACAACTCAGCAAAATAATTTCGAGGCGTCATAATGAAGAAGTCCAAGAAGCAACACTTCGTATGAAAAGCGACTACAAACTTGCTGAAGCAAATTTGATCACCAAATATCAGAAAGAAAGAGAAACCATTGATAAAATGTATCAAAGCAAGCTTGATAATCTGGCTAGAATGAAAGAAAGAAGCTTGGTTCCGATGCAAAGTCGGAAAAAATTAATGGAAACGAAAAGCGCAAAATTGAAAACTTTACAATCAAAAAATCCTCAATCTTCAACTTTACCTACGACGCCTTTTATTGCAAATTTCGATAATACTGCTTTAAATGATTTGATTGCCCAGCCTAAATTGAAGTTACCGCCAATGAAAACAGCAAAAAGATCTGTTACTTCTTTGTCAACTACAAAGAAAGCAAATACTTTGGGAAACAAGAGAAAAAGTGATGGGAAAACGTTAAATAAAACTTCAAAATCTTTAAATTCTCGTTATTTATCACCAATGGGAAGCACTCATGGCGTTTTGAAGAGTAAATCACGTCAAGATATGCGGTGAATATTTAATATTATGCGAACTTTTGTTTGATGTATTTTTTAAAAAATTGTTTTTGTTTGTATAATTGTACTGATATTTTTTTCAAATACGAAGAAAATTCCATTATTATTTAAGAGGATAACAATGGGTTAGCGTATATTTTCAGCCCCACTTTTTCAAAGGATAATAAGATAAAATAATTTTATCTTAATAATAAAAGAAAAAATAATATTCATTTTAAATGAATTAAAATCTACATTTTATTAATAATATGTAAAAGTTAAATAATTGATTAATTTGCAATATTGGTTATTAAAAAAATGCATATGGTTTTATTCAAAAACAAAACTATTACGATTTTTTTTTGGTTAAAATTTTAGCCAAATATGAAATTGATATATTTTTCATATTATCAATAGTAAAATAAAAAAGCATAAATAAATTTTGGATATATGAAAAAAAGGTATTCCGATAATTATTAGCTTTTTTTTTATTAGCTTTTATATCCTTAGTGTTATCGTCATATTTACTAAATAATATATAATAAAAAATAATAAATAGATATTTATAAAGATATTTGAATTAAAAATTGATTTCAAACTCTTCTCAATTTTGTTTAATTAGAATATCGTTTTTTGATTTCAATAAAAGATTTTATAAGGTCAAATATATGAGTGATCGTCGGAGTATTTTTAACTCCATTTTTACTCAATATCTCGAAACATTTAGTTCTCATTTAAGCGTATGTCTTGAAAGTAACACTAGCAAAGATAAAAATTTAAGCGAATCCGAAATTTCAGATATATTAAGTAAATTATTTTTTAAATTCCCTCGAATAATTCCTCTTTATGGGGAAATAATTGGGAATCTAGCTTTAATTGCGATGAACGATACCGATGAAATTATTTCTTTTCTAACAAAATCGATGAAAGAAGTCTTATTAAAGAATTCTTTTTCAATTTTCGCTCCATTACAAAATTTCTGTGTTGCTTTCGAAATAAATGACAGCCTCCACGTTTCAGTTCTCTATTATTTTTCATTGTTTTTTCTCAGTGATTTATTATGCCAGATAGTTGCATATGTTATTTACAAATCAAATCAACAAAAAGCGCCAACGAGTCAATCTAGTAATTCTACAACTTCTTACTCATCAAATTCGCCAAATTCAGCAACACCGCCAGATATCGATAATCTCGTTGAAGTTTCTGAAAGTAGTGCAATCGACAATAGTTCAGTTAACAACAATAGTAGTACAAGTAATGCTGGTTCAAATAAAATTAAAAAAGGCCGATTTATTTTTACCAATCTTTCAAATAAATTGCCCAAACTCTTTCATGGATCCAAAGCGGAAGCTTCAACATCTCCTAATATACCTTCCATGAACCCTAGTTCGCCCTCACATAATTCAGCACGTAGTCCTCCCATTTTTTCGAGTTCATCAATATCTAATTTAACGAGAGCCGGTTACAATTTAGCAACCGCTGAACTATCTCAACCTGAACTACAGAAAAAGTTAATTCAACAATGGAGTGTCATTTTTTCATTACTAAGCGAGCGCAATTTTGAAGATATTTATCAATTATTCCAACTTTTTTCAATGACCAGTGATTTGACCTTGCCGATTCTTTTGTATCGTTATATTCGATTTGATGTAGACGATGCCATTGGCCCCATATTTTTCAACAATCTAATGACGATCATGAAAGGCTACATAAAAAAGAAGACGTTAAATAATTGCATATTAGAAAGTGTCTCTGCGATGTTGATCACTCTTCCATACGATGAAGACACATATCTGAAGTTGTTTAATATGATCTATCCGCTTCGTAAAGACAAGAACTTGTCAGGCGGTGCACTTTTTGTCCTATCGTCCATCTTCATCCGCTACAATAAGATGAAAGTTAGTTTTGAACATTTCTTTGAAAAACGAATTTTACTTGCTGCTGGTGATAAAACGAAGACACAAACGGTCGCCGAGTGTTTCTTTCGAATCATGCTAGGTAGAAATGTAGTTCCAGAGATACTCTTTTGGGAATTTGGTAACAATCCTATTTTGACACCTCTATCGTTTCTGAAATTTAGTATTTATTCGTTCATTGAAACGAATTCTGCATACAAAAACACTTTTCATAGTGATTTCATGAATTCTTTCTTTGTTAAATCTGACTTTTCAATCTGTCCACATACGTTTACATTCATAATTGTATATCTAGCATCTTTAAACTTTAAATGTTTCGTTGAGAATGTTGTTCCTCCATTTTTAGAATTGAATGAAAATGATCCAAGATTCATTGCTTTTTTGAATTCAATTCCAAAAATTAATTCTGATGATTTCTTTAAGAATTGTTTCTCTAAAGTTCATCATAGTGAAATAAAGAAAATGAATTCTTTATTTAGAGAAAAAGTTATTAAAGCATTCTTAGCTATTGAGCCACCAAATGATGCTCCTCATGGAGTTTGTGTTCGGGAAGTTCACTTTTTAATTGATTCTTTATCTGATGAAGCGGATCAAAAAGTGTCTGAATATTTGAATGATTGGGGAATGAGTGATTATTTCAAGCCATCTAATTTTAAATATAAAAGATGCAAACACATGATTCATGGTATTGATTTATCATATTCATTGTTGAATGTATTAAAGTTTGTTTTAATTGATGAAGATTATTCAAACGTCGATATTTTAAGAGTTGTTTTAAAATTTGCTTGTTCTATTAATAATGCAATGGCTTCTTCTGCTTATAGGTTTTGTATTGAAGTTTTCCCTGATAAAGTTGAAGCTGCAGTTCTTGTAAAAATTTCGTTTAATTTTAATATTGATAATGAGTTTGATTTCATTGTTAACACTATAATTTTTCAAATTTTTAAGAAACAAAAAACTAATCGATTCAAAGATGAAGGCTTGCTTCGAAAAGTTGAAATTATGGGATTCTTTTTACATGCTTCAACTCTTCCTGTCATTCGAAATTTAGGTCGTGAAATTCTGTATGAAGTTCATTCAATACTTGGTGAAAAAAGCATGGTTTCATTATTTGAAAATGAAATTACATTGATTGAAAAAGTGGCCAAAAGTAAGTTAATTCTATGCAATTTGCCTTATACACCACAACGAGATCTTCCACCTGCTTCAACAATACCTTTTCATTTTGCTTTCATGTCACATTATTACGATGTTTGGCTCTTCTATTTTGCGGAGATGCTGAACATTTTAATTTTGCGAAATTTCACTCCATTTACTGAATTTTATGCATTAAGAAAGAAAGAATTTTTGCAATCTGTTCTTCATAACGAAGACAAATTATTCATCAAAAGATCAGTTGGTCATCACATAATTATCTTATCGACTAATTTTCATATTCCTGATGTTATTGAGTCGAAATATTACGATCCGAATAAGATGTTTCAACCATTCAATATTGAGAAATATGTTGACAATCGTGCAGAAGTTGCCAATTATTTAAACGAGTTACTTCATAGTAATAATAAATCATGTGTCGAGTTTTCATTCGGTGTAGTTCGTCATCTTCATTATTCTTTGTTACCATCCATAATTGAAGTAATGGCAAAAGCTCCTCATGAACACTTATTGCAAGCATGTTCAATGGTTGGTTATAAGATTCGAATGCCTGACATTTCACACAAATTGTTTAAAAAGAATATTAACCGATTAACAAATTTATTAACTGAAGTTGATTTTTATTTAGTTAAGTCAGATTTTTCTCGTGCAAGAAAAATGGATTGGTCAACAGAACTTGAGAATAGATTTGTTGAAAATGAAAGTCATTTGAAAGAACTTTGTTTCATTTTAATTAAAATAACAGAAGAATTAAATGTTGAAATCGATGAAATGAATTGGCCAACAAGCACGCGAGAAATAATATGTCGTTCTATTTATAATTATGCAACATTAAAATCAGAGAAATTAAAATCATTAAAATTATATTCTGATGCTGCTTATAATGCAATAGTAAGTGTTGGTCCTTCATTAACATCACCACCATTATTTGATGAAGAAGTTTTACTTTATCTTGCTGAAAAATCTGTGCATTTTAGATCACCTGCTTTATACAATCTTTTATATTTTCATTTTGAAATGTTATTTAATTCATATCTTCATGCTTGTTTAATTTTGCCTCGTGTTCATGGTGATGCTTATTTTAGTTGTATTGTTGATTGTTTATTATCGAGTCCAGATAATGAAAATGCACAATTCATTCTTAAAAACAGCGGAAAACTTCTTTTTTTAGCCGGAATTTATTTCTTTTTGAAACATCCAAAAGCTAAATTAATGATTAAGAATTTATTGAAAGTAATTAAAGATATTCCTGGATTTGAATATTTAAACGAGCAATACAATCAAATGCAAAGATCACAATCGATCACTAATATTTGTGATGAAGATTCGTCAAGTCCAAGAAGACAAACTTTACCAAGTTCGACTTCTAATTCTCATTTGAAAAATTTCATTAATCCTTCTTCAGTGAAGAACACAACAAGTATCAATTCATCACAGATTGATTTAATGAAATTGAAAGTATCATCAAAGAATTTAACAAGTATTGATGATACTTTTTATCAAAATTCACGTGCACAATCAACAACTTTTGGTCCACAATCCAAAGTTAATCATAATAATGAAACTCAATTTTCTTCAAGTCATTTAAGTAATTTGAAATTGTTTGAAAAATTGCCTGATATTTTCAGTTTCGCAACTGAAGGTGTTTTTGATGCATTTTTCAATACAATTAAAATGAAGAAAATTCATGTTTCTTTTGCTGATGTCACTGAATCCGTTCATCCATGGCTTCGTAATATTCGATTGTTGCCAAATCGAACCACGTGTGCCAATGATGTTCCACCGTATTTAAACTATTTCACGCCTTATGATTTCCTGAGTAAATTGACTGAAACAACTGAAACAATTTGTGAAGATAATTTAAGGTCAATTATTTTAATGTGGATTGAATTAAGTGCAATGCCAGATCACATTGAAATCATTCCTTGTTTCTTAATTGATTGGGACAATCAAAGAAAGAAGAGAATGTTTCAATTAATTGGCGAATTAGAACCAACTAATTTAATGATAAAATTCGTCAATCGTTACACCTTCAGTTATTATTATTATTACACTGAATATTTAAAGAGATCTTTCGATCAAGAACAAGAAATGTTAGGAGGTGTTTTAGGTTACAGTTCTAGTAATTCGAATAACATTTTCTTAACCTATCGTCACTTTTTGAGAGAAAAAAGTCAAAATGTTAATGATAAAGATAAAGTTAAAAATTTGGCAATGGAATTGATTCATTTTAGTTTCCTTTTTTATAATAAAGGAACACGAAAGTCATTTAATTTCTTTTGTTCAATTATGGAAATTCAAAATTTTGAAGGTTCAATATCGCCCAAACTGATGCGAAACATCGCAAAAGAAGCAATTAAATGGTTTCCTGATGATAAACTAGAAGCATGGGGAAATGAAGCATTGAAATGGGTTTTTGGTTGTAAAGATATTCAACTAGCAATAACATCATTTTTAATTTATAATAATATAATGAAACCATTTAATAAAGAAATCATTCATTGTGTTATTCGAGCTCTTTCTTATCATTTAGAAAAAGCTAAAGATATGATTGTCAAGAACAAGTCTACTTATAGATTGAATAGCATATATGACATAAATGATGGTACAGTTAGCGGCATGTCAAAAAGTAGAAGCAAAAGTATTGACTGCATTAAAAGTAGCAATATTAAAATGTCATCTAAAGAAATTAAAGCAATTGTTAAAGGTGCAAACGACAACCAAGAAATTTACGATGATTCTAGCTCTGATAGTTCGAGTGATAGTTGCACCAATACTAATTATAGTATGATAACAGAAGAAAATATGGCTGCTTACGAAAATCCTGATGTTGAATTAATTGAGCCTTTTTGTAATTTCCTTTCTGAAACTTTTGTTTTTATGAAAAAGTCATTAGATTTGGTTGAAGGTGATGAAAAGGATTATTTCATTAATATGTATTTCTTTATTATTTCATCTTTTCTTGATTGTAGAATGTTTGTTGATTCCACATTAATTGAAGCTACTCCAGTTATTATGGAATTTGTTGAAAGATGTTTTAATCACAAAGAAAAATCATCCAAAATCGATTTTAATATGATTGACAAGCAATTGATAATTCAAATCATAAGGCCGAGATTGAAAGATTTATGGAAAAACATTGAATCACAACAATTATTATCGCAATTCATTAATTATTTAAACAGTGAATTAGAAAAAGATGAAGAAGATAAGAAAAATGACTCAAAATCAGATTTGAACATTCGAAATACATATGATGAATTGATAATGATAGCATTACCTATTAAAATGGTCAATCCACATGGTTTTCCAACTGTTAAATTCAATGATTATTACAATAAAATGATAGAATTAACTGAATCAATGGATTTGACACCACTTAACTTTGATTACAATAATGAAAAGTTTGACATTTACAATTGCAACAATCCTTTTGAACGAGAAGAAACGAAAAGAAAAGAAATTGAAGATTCTTTCTTTGATAACATTTCTGCGTCTGCTTTGTGTAAGTCTATTGTTCATTATTCAACAATGATACAAACTGATTCTTTATATCTTCAAAACATCATTTTTTACATTTCATCGAAAATTGTCGATAAACTTGATGTCAGAGACAACGAGAACAATAAATTGTCATTGGCAAAAATTTATAGTCAAGCTTTACGAACAATGACCAAAATATGTAAATATGCTGTCGACTTCATTCAAGTAATTAGTAAAAAAGTGCCAAACGTTGTATCGTTGGCTTTTTACGATTATTATGAATGGGAAAGGTCAATTGAAGATGTTGATCGAAACATGAAAGTTTTTCTCAAAAAGTTCATACAAATTGAGGACTCACAAGTTACTATAACTGATTGTAAGTCTTATTCTTCAGTGAAGAATTTCTTGTTCATTAAAAAACCTCCTCAAATTTTGCCGTTCGTGACTTACGAAAAAATGAAAAATGGAATGAAATCTATTCGAAGAAGAAAATCAACAGACCACTTAAGAATGAATAAAAATCCTCCGTCATTGACTAAATTGAAGAAAACTAAAAAGAAAAGTCACAACTCTAAAGATATTTACAGTTTTCCCGCTTCGGTTTCTATCGTTTTCGGTGAAGATGACAAAACTAAGTTTGATATTGAACCTCTCATTCATCCAACGAAATTGATACTCGATAAAATTGATGTCGATTCATTGAATGAAAATAAAATTAAATCAATATCGGCTAAACAATATTTGTTATTGAAATCTGATGATGCTTCAAATTCAGAATCTTAAAATCAATTTTATAATTTAGATATTTTTATATAGAATTTTTATAAAGATTACTTATGATTAATATTTTTTTTTTTTTTTTTTTTTATTCTAGTAATTTAATTATTAAATTAATTAATTTTGACAATTGCTTGTAATTTTTAATATGTATATTGGAAGATCAATATATTAAATTGATATTATTACGTTCTTTCAAAAATGCAATAGCGTTTCATCAGAGTCGTAGAAAGATTGAATTGAAAACATTTTTTTAAAATATCTTCGTTAAAATATTAGTATTAATTATTATAATTTATTTTTAAACATTAATTAATATGTATATGAATATAAATACATTATTTTCGATAATATTTTTATATTTCTAATAAGATATTTCTATTTTGTTTTTTCAATTCAAATTATTTACAACACCATTTGAATTTTGAATAATCATTCAAATATAAAATTAGATTTATCTTTATTTTTCAAGGAAAAACAACAAAATTTATATAAAATATATGTTTTAAATAAATTAATGCATAATAAAAAACAAAAATTTTCTAATTTTGAGTTTTTAAGATCATAAGGAAAATTAGAGAAAATCGGCATCAGCACCTAAACAACGATATTTAGAATCTGCCTTTGTGAAACGAGTGTATTAATCTCATCAATTTCTTTTAGATTTGTTAAATTGTAGGATTTAAATAATTAATTGTTTTGCTTACCTCCTTTAGCATTGTAACATTTCTTTCTGTGCCAGTTCTCTTAACATGCGACGTAATCAACATTTGTGGTAGCTGTACTTGTTCGAATATTTGAGGCAGATGCTTCATCAAATTAATTTAAACATTCTCTTATGTTTAGCAGTCGATCATCAGGCTTGAAATTGTATCTATGTAATTACTTTGTTACACTAATGGTGAAGAATCCCTTTGAGCTTCCAAAAAAATCAAATGAACTGAGATTTGGATTTTCATTGAAAACTTAAAATACAAGTTTCAAAAGAAAAAAGGAAGTTTGAGAGAAGATAATAAAGTTTATAAGGAATCAAGGAAGTTTCTGATAACTTAATTAACGGCCACCTTAATCCACGAAGTTGTCTAAAGTATATTAAATTGACTAATCGTAAATTCTATTTGACCTTTTGCTACGACTATGATGAAATGCTATGGTTCAAATGAAAGAACGTTTGCTGTTTATAACCAATTTGTTTTTGATATATTTGAAATTAATATATAACTTTCAAAAATGAAATGATTAATACGGATTATGCTTTATTATTTAAAATTATGAGGAGAAAATATTTAATTAAATATTAAAATCAACTAAAAATCATAAAAAAAAAATTCTTAATCAAGAATTGGTGTGAAAACAAGGCCACTTTGTGATTCAGCAGCTGGTGTGGATTTCCTTTTTGTAACAAATAATATAATTAGGCCAATAAGAAGACCTACTATTAAGCCCGCCATTCCAATAAGGACAGCAACAAGATATGATACTCCTTTTGATTCTTTACTTTTATTGGCATTATTGTTATCATTGGTTTCTGAAGGTGAAACTGTTTCGGTTGGAACTAATGATGGCTCAGAAGTGGGTTCTGATGTAGGTGGAGAAGTTGGAACTGACGTTGGAGCTGATGTAGGCGCTGATGTTGGTGGCGAAGTTGGATCTTGAATAACAATAATATTTGGCTTTTTATCGCCAGTAGCACTCAAATCGAAGTTATTTTCACTTCCTTTTTTAATTTCGACAGAAAATTGATTAGTTGAATCTTGTTCGAAGCAGATCTTGTTTCCTTCTTCTTTACTCCAGTCACCAATCAACTTGACTGTAGTTGGGTTCTTTTTGTTTGCTCCAATGAATTTTATTTTAGATAGCGAATCTTCTAAAAGTTTACTCGAACTTTTGCTTGAAGAATATTCTGATTGACGATGAACATTTATATTTCCAGAAACTTCAAATATGACATTTTTGGTTGATGGTATTGTGTATAAATTTGATTTTGATTTATCATCCCATCCTTTAATTCCAATTTTATTGCTGTTGGAGGAAACAAATATATCTATTTGCTCACATTTCTTGAATGTTAAATCACCATTTGTTAAAATAAGATTAATATTTGAAACTTCTGATGCAGGAAGTGAAACATCGAAATTATTGATTGTAATTGAACGTGACTTGTGGTCTGGAGAACTTTTTCCGATAAAATTAATCATATTACGATCGTTAGAATTAGATGAAAGTCTATTATAATTACCAGTGTTAAGGCCTTCTATCGATAAATCAACATTGAAATCACGGAATTTATCAACAAACGTATATTGTACTTCTTCAGGATAGAGCATGTATGAGTCAATATACTGATCAAAAACTTTAAATCCATATTTGTAAGTTGAATCTGGGCATTTTGAAACTCCACCTTCATTCTTAGGATCTGTTAAGTAGCACCATTTGAGTAGTTTGGGTTTTTCATAGTGGTCTGTCCCTTCTGTTAACCATTCTAATGAAACTTTGGCCATATTCATATCGTAAGTTGTTGGACCATCTTTTTCGTAAAAGACAAATATTTCACCTTCTTTAGTTGAATCAACAGACGAATATGCAGAGCCAGCAAATTCAATTGATTTTCGATATGGCCATGTTTCTCCTTCATCGTAGCTAATCATTAAGGATACATTTCTCCTGCCACCTCCGTTAAAAATAAGAGTATGTAAAATACGATTCTTATCAAATCCATCGATAACTGATGTCATTCGTCTCAAATCGCCATTTGTACGATAATGAGTAATATTTTGCATATTTTGATTACGATACCATGTATCTCCTCTATCTTTTGACCATTCTTGCGATCTTGAATATGTTCTTCGAATGCTAATCATAAGATCTCCATTATTAAGTTCAATTAATTTGGCCTCATCAGCGCCATCTTGAGAACGTCCCTTGGCCAAATCCCATGTATCGCCCATATCTTCTGTGTATAAAACATAATTATAGTTTTTATTATTCACATCTTCATGAACTAGAACAGCAAATACTAAAGTTCCATCTCTCATCTGGCATCCATTTCCAGATGTAACAAATAGTCTATCGAAGTGATTTTTTCTGGTATCATCGCATTTTGTGCATAAATTAGAATATATAAAATGTGTAATATCATGTCTCTCTTCCCATGATTCGCCATTATCCCATGAACGTGAAAAATAAACATGTGCTGGATTTGCAGCAGTTGAAATCGAGCCTGTGCCTCCTTGGAATCCTTTGTCACCACTCCAAACAGCAAAAACGCATCCTGTCTTTCGATCAACAACAACAGCTACATCACCATCACCTACATTTCTGACCGGAGTCCCTGTTATTATAAATCCAGACGTATAAGTTCCGTTTGAGAATCTTTTTCTACCTCCAACGCCAATTTTAGCAGGTAAATCGCCAGCATGATTATATCTAAAATCAGTTAATGCTAGTATTGAATTGTCTTTCATATAAGCAATAGCTGGAATTCTAAAATTATTTGATCCCCACATCCTACCAGTAAAAAGGTTTTCATGTATTGGAATTTCCCAGTCTTGATGTGGTTCAAGATATTTAATTGATTGAACAAAGATAGAAAAAAAGAAACTTATCATTTTGCGACTTTTAAAAAATTGAATATAAAATTTTGAATGTATTGTTTTTATTTCAAAAATAAAAGAATACAAAAAGTACAGATTTGTAAATTATTTATTTGTTTAATAAAGTCTGCAAAAAAAGAATGAAGAATAGATTCAGAATTATTCAATTCTATTGTTTAATTATAGCATTTTTTATTTTTAAATTGAATTGTATGAAATACTCACAATTTTTTGAAAATAGAAATCTTTATCTATTGATTTTTCTGTGAAAATTTCTCATTATAATGATGTTCTTTCTTTTTTCTATCTTCTTCTTCGCTGAATATCAAGAGCCCATGATCCATTGGCCACCAATACGTTTTCAAACGCTATATCAGGGAGGCAATTTTAAAGCTGTAAGTTTCCGTAATCCATCTATTCAATATTTGATTCGTGATAACTCGATTCTACTGGTAAATGATATATCTTACAGTAAAGATAATACTCTTCCAAATAAAGTTGGTATTGTTGCTAGGAAAGGGTATATTAACTTTAACAATAATGGATCTTCTAACATTGATTGGCAAAATCCATATTTAATTACTGATCCGGTAAGTGAAACTGGAGATTCTAACCCTGCGACAGTTGTTGACCAGAAAACTGGTACAATTTTATGTGTTTGGAATGGTAATCAAAATTATCAAAGTTCAACTGCTCAAGACCCAGCTCATATTTATTTCTCTAAGAGTACAGATAATGGCTTGACATGGAGTCCAAAGAAAGATATAACTTCAAGTCTTTATTCATCATTATGTACAAATTGCCAGGTTGCCGATCATAAAAATTGGAAATCCATAAATATTTCATCTGGGGCAGGGCTTCAGCTTAGAGATGGTAGGATTATATTTCCATGTGTTATTAGGCATAGATTTTCGTACGGAGAAACAAGGAACTTTATGTTGATTACAGATGATTTAGGTGAAAATTGGTTCATGAGTAACGATGGTCCGGTTACGAATGTTGTTCAGGCCAAAGCTGTTCAATTAAATAATTATGAAGTATTATTATCAATAGGGCAAAACGGCTCGCAAAAAGTTGCTTACTCAAGAGATAGAGCAGAAACGTGGTACTCTGCTTCAGTTAATAATAATATTAAAAATGGTAATTCTAATAGTGATATCAAACGATTCACCTCCGCCATTGATGGATATAACAAAAATCGTATTTTGCTTACTGTTCCAAACAATGAAGAAGGAAAGATGGAAAAATTAACAATGATGGTCAGCTATGATGAAGGGACAAGCTGGCCTTACAAGAAAATAATTGAATTTGTTGAAAGCTCATATTCTTCGATAGCAACAACCCCGAATGGAGATATTCTTGTATATTACGAAAAAATAGGTTCTACGCCATATGATCTGGTGGTTGCTAATTTCTCTCTTGATTGGCTAACTGATGGTGTTGATACATATAAAAAGCCACAAAATTTAAGGTGGTGTTTAAGTTCAGAGCAAACATCCGCGTCAGGTCGATTATGCCCAAAGGGAACTTACTACATTAATTATAGTGTTTTTGATAATCAAATCGAGGCTTTTCCAATATATGCTGAAGATTTCCAAGTAGGTTTTATTGATGCTTTCCGTGATTTTACCATCGATCTTTCTCGTGGGGGAATGAAAACAGCAATTATTTCAAATCACAATGATAAACGAATTAAAGTTGATTTAATTGGAACTTCAAAAACAAATAGATCTCTTGCTTTTAATGGAAATATTGATATTACTGTTTCGAAGAGCAATTATGAATATATTGTTTTCGAACTTGATGATAAAGCTAAGCTTAACGTCAAAAATTCGAGATCAGCATTACTTGAAGATGAAAAGTCTCTTACAAATCAGCATAATGAAAAAACAGTTTCAATTAGTGTTGCATTAGCTGTTTCTTCTTTGCTTTTTGTTATTGGCTTAATGATCGTTTTTACTGTGGATCATGTATTTTTAAATAAAAAAGTCCAAATTAATGATGATCCTTCATCATTGTTGCAATAAAAAAAATTGATGAAAATGTTTTATCATTTAATAAAAAACTTGATTAGTAAAATATATATCTGTTTTTACAAAAAAAAAAAAAAAAAAAGATAATGTTTTCTACTCATTATTGGTTGTAATGTATTTGCATTTGATTATAATTTTATTGATCACAAATATTATAATATTCGATTCTTAATTCAGTTTTTCATGTGATTGATTCAGAATATCAAATTAATTTATGTAATATGGAATAAATTATGTATTGTATCGGCAAAAATTTGGCTGCGCTATGGTAATATTTTCTCAAAATAATTAATAATTACTGTATCTTTGATATGCCCACTAAGAAAAGCCTTAAATTTCTCTTCAATACGTTTTTCTTATCTAAAACTTTAAAAATAACAGATGTGAAATCTTGATATGACAGATAGTTTAAAAAGGCTTTCAGTATTGAACATATTGATTAAAATATTAACTCCAATCATATATAAAGCTCGATATTGATACTTTTTTTAATCGTTAATAATTATTATATTTTCTCAATTTTATGGTTATTTGAATGAATGACTTCACCGTAAAGGACTTTTTTCTGTCGTAAAGAACTTTTTCACGATACTTTATATGCAGAATTAATAAAATATTTCGTTATTTCTGAACAAAGTGAAATATCTTAGAAAATATTTCATACTTTAAATATTCATTTAATATTGTGAATGGAGTGATAGAAATGTACCAACAAGATGGTGTTATAAGTGCAAACACCCAGGTTATTATGGGAGCAGTAGGTTATGTTGCTAGAAGGTTCTTACATGGTCAATGGCAGTTTGTTAGACATCATCCTGGTGATGCAGCAGCTATAGCAGGAGTAGCAGCAGAAGCATATGTAGCAAATAGAATAGGATTATTTAATAATCCAAGTTGTTTCCGTCGTAATGATAACCCAGAAACATTAGCAGAGGAAGATGTATTAGAAAAGATTCTTGCATGGGCATATCATGAAGAAACAGATGATGAACCTGAACTTGAAATAACAATGAAGGATGCTGATAAGATGATGGTTTCATTTGATACATGTATTAATATTGCAAAGACATATCGCGATACTTTAAAGGGTACAATAGCATTCATGTGCGAGAAAATCAAAGAGCTTGAAAATAAGTCAAGTACAAAACATCCATTAGAAGATATAGATATGACTGCTTATATTACTAAAGTAGAAGTGAAGGAAATGATAGACCAGAAGGATGCATATATTGATACTCTTGAGGCAAGACTTGCAGCACTTGAAGCTAAATGCGCTAACATCGAATGAGAAGTTTTATTTAACTAAAATGAGTGAAACTACTACAAGATTTAAAGGAGATATACAGTTTAAGATAGGGGATGCTACTCGAAAAGGTAGCCAGTTATTAACCTTGGGTGACTTAGATAACTATGTGCAGACAGGTCATTTATTTAATGAGGTCGAAGGTTTACCAGAAGTTGATATTAAAAATAAAAATATACAGTATGTATCATTTGAGTCTTCAACAACAACTTACAATATCCTTAAGTTTGTTAATTTGCCTGAAGACTTCATAAATAAGCTCAATAAAATAAAAACCCAGACTAATATATTTAAGATAGTCTTGAGGAAAAATATAGTATATGATACAAGTGGTAATTTAGTCAAGGAGTTCTACATATATGTTAAGGATGGTCAAGTATACTCTCCTTTGATAACTAAAAGTAGTAATGGATGTAGTATAAATAATAGTACTATTATGGGATATATGAATATTGCTTTTGATAGTAAACTAGACTTCAACCCATATACCTTGTGGCTGAATGGGGAGTTGAGCATAATGAATGAATATATAACTGATTCTTTACAAACAGAGAAGGCAATAAAGTGTTCTATAATAAAAGCTGATAATGCATTAAGTTTACGTAAAAGTGATGTACTATACTTATATAAGCCTACATCAACTAGTCAGGTTGTGATAGATAATAAGAAATATTGGTTACTTCAATGGAACATAGATACTGGATATACTATACCTAATGACTTAGAGTTTAGGTTTAATGAGTATTGTTTTGGTAATAAGTGGTTTTTATCATGGGATGGTACAAAATGGGTAGGTGATAACATACAAGGTCATATCAATGGTAGATTAGTTAATGGATTAAATAAGGAGAATGAGTATGGTGAAGATGGTACCTACATACAAGTCAAGAGGAATGAGAGGAACATGAAACTGATAAATAAGCCTAGTAACTACTCACCTGATAACCTACTACATTACATGATTCATGGAGGTAAGTGTAAAATAGACTGTTTTGTAAAATTAAAGACAGGAGAGGTAGAACCTTTTTCGAAATATGGTCTAGGATATCAAACAAGTCAAGGAGGTACAAAAGATGGATATGATATAGAAGCAATAAGGTGCTATAAGATGAATAATGCTACTAAAAAATTAGAAACTAGTGCTATTGATGAACTCTACCTTGATATTACCCTTGAAGGTTCTAAAAATGCAAATAGGTTCTCAGTTCGACCTACTGGAAAAGAAGGCAATGGAGGAGACAAGGTATGGTTGTTCTTACATGGTGTACTTGATTCATGTGAACAGCTTGAATATACATATGCAGCTTCGACTACTAATGACTCAAGGGATATTAAGATATATTTAGCTGATGAATATGTTGACCCAATAGATGAGGTTCATTGGGATTCAACTACTAACCCATTCGAGTATATCATTAAGCAGCAATTTTATGAAGTATCCCCAAATCCTAATGGGGCAACAACCTTATAAACTGATTATAATATTACCTCCTCTAAGATAATTACAGCTGATAATATTACTACTATGAGGAGTGATTTAAACTTAGTTACCAACAATGTAGATGTTATTAGCTATGATGTTAACGAAATGAACACTGTTATGGAAAGCTTAAAAGGTAGAGTATCAAGGACTGAATAAATTACTCAACATCTGGAGGATGATGTAGATAATTTGCGTATAGTCTCATGGACTGCATTAGCTTTTGGAGTTGCAGGTACAGCTGGATCCATAGGTTCTATTGGTATGCAGCTATTTCCAGATGGTATAAGCTTTCCTACCATAAAAGGTGGAGGATTCCTTAAAAGGTTATTCTCTCATAAGTCAACCAAAGGTATGAGTGATTTGGTTAGAAATAGCATTAACTTCATGTCAGGTACTACAGCAAGAAGCATAACCAAAGATATAACACCTATAATTACCTGGTGTGAGGAAGAGTATAAGCAACTTGATGAACTACCTTTTACTGATGAGAATGATAACCCTGATACTGGAACCTTGACATTAAGTGGTGCTATGGATATCAGCAATATGTTTAGGGATTCACTCAAGCCTTGTTTCAAGTTGTTAGCTGAGAAGGTCAATGAGCTAGAGGCTGAGTTTGATAACTACCCTACTGTGGATGAAGCTAATGAAGGTCTAGAAGTACTGATACGTAGGATAGAGACATTAGAGGGTGAAAATATCGCATTAAAAGATACTATAGCAGCAATGGAAGCTAGAATTTATGCGCTTGAACCACATGGACCACCAACACCAACTTTGCCTGATTTCTATCAAGGGTTTACATATCGTGAAGTTGGTGAAGATGATTATTACGCTATTAATGAAAGACAACGAGGAGAATTGTATTTTGATTTTAATTTTGCTATTATTAATGATGATACAGAATATGTTGGAGTATTTGATGATTACGATGAAGTCGTACACTATGTTAGGTTCAAATGGGATAAAGAGAATGATGAATGTATATATTATCTTGATGAATTAAATGGAAATACAGAACCTTTAACTCAAGATTCAGGCGGTTATTGTAAAGTTCCAGATGAACTACAGGATTCATTTGGTTCAACAATATATCATCGTGAATCATATCTTGAAATTTATTCAAAACCATGAGTAGGGATAGGTACGAGATTCTCGGGGCAGGTACCTGTGCCGTTTCATAGATGGGCGGTTGTGGGGTGGGGTACCTGTGCCGTTTCATGGATGGTGAGCTTTGAGGTGGTGGGTGGGAATTAGGGATGGGGCCCCTGTGCCGTTTCATTGATGGTGGACAGTAGTGAGAACAAAAATATTTTTTTTTTTTTTTTTTTTTTAACTAGTTCGTGTTGACGTGTGGGCAGCCGTGCCCCGCGGAAACCGACTAGTATATACTACTCGGTAGGCTGGGCAAAGCATAGCCTACCGTTAACTACTTTCTCACCTTGGAGATATTCTTATGAATAATAAGAGAAATCATGTTTTTGAAACCTTAAATGCGTTACTTGGCATACGAATGAATATTATTTTCCTAAAGCAAAATGAACAATACTCAAATGACTTTATAAACCAGAATTTGCATGCGCTATTTCAAGATGACTTAATTGAAAAGGAGCTTGAATATGATGAAAATCCATTAATTGGTTTTTAATAAAGCGACACTTTAATTTATCTTTCTTTTTCTTTTTTTTTAAAAAAAAATATATACCCGTCTCCCCCTCTAATTGGCAAACTTTTTGTACGTTATTTCTTTTATTTATACGTTATTATTTTTGAATGAGATTGAGAATAAAGATTGAATAGAATAACGTATAAAAAGATTAAATTTAAAAATTTTTATTCAACTGAAGAATTAAACTACAATTAAATATAAAATATACAATTGATAAATATTATAATTAAAAAAATATAAAGATAAAAAAAGTTAAGAAAAGTATTAGATATGAGGTAAATTTAATAACACAAAGAATTTGAGAATTGTTTCTAGTAAAAAAATAAACTCGTCCATATGCATATCATTTTAAAATAAGTTATTTGTAAAGTGTTTTTTTCTTCTCAAAAAATGAAATATTAAAATGTTAAAATTTCTCTTTCTTTATGATATTTTGTATAAAAACATATGTAAAGCATTGGTATAGTCTATATTGATTCGATTTAACTGAAATAAATAAAGAAATAATGGATTTTGTTACTTGAAATTAATCTTATATTGTTAATTTTGAAAAAAACAAAAAGGTTGATCGGGCAAATTTTATCGATTTATTTTTGTCATTAATGAGTTGATTTTGATTTTGTATAAATTAAAAAAAGTTTTTTTTTGTTCGTTATCTGTAATTAGCATATCATTAAAAAGTATCATTAATTTGAGAAATCTCAAAAATAGATGGTATTGCTAATTTTTGATAAATAAAAATATTAAAAGACTCATGAGCGGATAAAAACGATAACAATTTCGGATCTTCTGAATTTTCTTTATACTTCTGTAATGATGATCTTTTGTAATTTATATAAAATAGAATAAGAGAATAAATCAAAATAAAAGATTAGATTATAGAAATTCCTTAAAATATTAGTTTGAGTTCCGAAATATTAAAAAATAATTATTTTTCGGATCTTTTGTAATTTATATAAAATAGAATAAGAGAATAAATCAAAATAAAAGATTAGATTATAGAAATTCCTTAAAATATTAGTTTGAGTTCCGAAATATTAAAAAATAATTATTTTGAAATGTTCTTAAAACAAAATAAAGGAATAAAAGAAAGAATTAAAATAAATGTTGAACTGTATATTAATTTGTGTTTCCGAATGAATAAATGTTAGGGAAATGTAAATTAAATGTCGACATCTAAATTAATTTTTGAAATTCTGAAAAAAATAATATAAGTAGTATTATCAATAACGGATTCCAATTTGAAAAAATTAATTGATTTGAAAAAATACAAAGAAAAAAAAGGATAAATAATAAATATAAAAGTAAAAAATTTAATTAATGATTTGAACGTATTTTTTGTAATGTATATGTATTATTGAGTATATAATGACCAAGAATCTTGTATCGTATCAATTGATATAATATTATCCCAGATATCAATTAAAACTGAAATTGAATTTGAGATTCCAACTTGTTCTTCTTCTAGTATGTCCATTAAATCTGCTTTTTTATCTCCTATTGCTTTTAATACTCCATTCACTCTTATATCTAGTGGTTGTAAGTTATCTGTACATCCTGCTGGTATGAAATAAAATTTGATGTTGAGTTTGTTTGCTAAACTTTCGGTTTCATTCCCTTTGTGTGTTGAGCTTTGATCTAAGATTAAATTAATTTTTGAATTTTGTGGAAACTGTTTTCTGAGGAATCTCAAATATTTTCTGAATAATATTTCATTGTTCCATCCTGAGTTAGAAAAAGTTGTTTTGTGAGGTTGTATATTTTTTGGAAATGGTGTTTTTTTTTTCCATTTTCTGTTTGATCTTTTCCAATTAAAAATAATGGTAATTTTTTAAATTCTGGAACTCCTTGAATTGTACATAATGCAGTTATAGCTTCTTTATCATTGTCTGAACAACTTATATAAATATTATCTGTGTTTGTCTTTGCCCAAGTGCTCGCTCTTTTAGGCAATATAGTCAATTGTGTTTCGTCACAATTCACCCAAATTTCAGTATAGTTTGATTTTTCCTTTTCTTCTTTTATTTTTTGTATGAATTTTTCTATATCATCATTTGAGAAGTTATTTGGTCTTTTTTTGAAATGAGCTTTTCTAGAACTGAAACGATTTCTTTTTTTAAAATCAGAAATAAAATTATGACTGCATTTGAAATCTCTAATACTATAATCTAATGAATAGGCAAGTTTAGCGAAACTTGAGTCATTAAAATGCTTATGCTGATCTACATAGTTTTTTTCTATAAAGTCATCTATATTATTTTCTTGATCATCTGTTAATTTCCGGTCAGATCTTCTTCTCTTTTTATAAGGTCTCCATTCATCATTGTCTTCAATTTTATGCTGCCAATTATATAAAGTTCTAATTGGTATATTATGTTTCCGTGATAATTCTGCTATAAGGTGACAATTGTACAAGTTTCCTGCATTCATCTGTTGTATAATCTCTTCGCACTAATTCTTTTTGAGCTTATAATTTCGATGTGGGTTGCCGAAAGCATTCAACATTAGTTGTGATGTGTTCAACAATAGAGTAGAACTTTATTAAAATAAACCATTCTAATCTATTGTTCTTCTATTGTATTTATTTTAAACACTAATTAATAGTATATCTTCAAAGTTAAACAAAATTTAGGTGATTTTTTATTAATTTGAATTATGTTTTTTAATAAATATTTATTTAAAACACTAAAATCATTTTCTTTAATTTTATCTTCATATTTTTTTATAAGAAATAAAAAAGAATTAGGTTAAGATTCATATTTTTTTTTCGTTAGCTGATTGAATTTTACTTCACTGAAAAAGTTTGCCATTTAGAGGGGGAGACGGGTATTCAAAATATAAAATGAAAGCAGGCCTTTTTTTATATTTATAATAATTATATAAATATTTGCATATTTTAAATTTCAATAATACATCCAAACTCTATTAGAATAAGTAAAAAAATGAGAAAAATGAACATTTTTTTGAAAGATATTAAAAAAAAAAAAAAAAAAAAAAAAATTGTATGTAAAATGATCGTTTAGATAGAAATTCAATAGTTTTATTCTTATAAAAATATTCAAAAAAATGAAGGAAGGAGTGATATTTGAGGAGTTTTATTAATATTTTTAAAATAAATACATAATTTAGTATTAGAAATCATAGTAAATATAAAAATGTCGCCGAAAAATTGATTATGGATCAAAGATGAGCCAATGAATTATGAAATTGGTTGGTTGAAAAAACAATTTTTAAAGAGGATTGCCTTGATTGTTGCAGTTGAAATATAATTTACTTCTTTATTTTAAGATTTTAAAGGTATATTAGTAACCATGCAACAATATGTGTTGCTTTATTAGCTTGCATTATAAAATTCTCACTTACTTTGCTTTACATGGAGTAACAACAAGTGTAAATAATGACTAAAAGAGCCTTTCCTTTTAAAAAATAAAATGGCATCTTCTTCTAATCGTTTTCATATAAATTCAATGTTTTTTATTATAAGAATTGAAAGAAATTGAGTCTTCAGAAACATAACCACCACTTTTTAAGGGGGAATTTCAAAGAGCCTTCAAATATTCTAAATTTCATGATTGTCCATCTCAAAATTACATTTTTCTTAAAATAAGGATATAAATAAAATATATATAATAACCCTGTTCAAATGGGATAAACCGCTGGGATAACCGAAATCCTGGGATAAAAAAAAAATCCCTTGGGATAAAAAAGTGTTTTAAATATTATTTTATAAAATTTTTTATGTATTTTATAAAATTTTTTCTAGAAATTTTTGTTTGATAAATAATCGTCCTATGTTTTATATTTTATATCACATTTCCCAAATAATATAACGTATTCGTATTCAATCTGGGATAAAAGTGGGATAACCGATCCCTGTGGGATATTTTGAATGGTTTATGAATCCCAAAGGGATTTTTTTGATTAGTTTACAAATCCCAGTGGGATTTTCGAAACTTTTTGAATTGTTTTGATAAACTCTGTTTGGGATATTTTTGAAAGAATTGTGAAGATTGAAAGGGATTGTTTTTTGAATAATTCATATTTAGAATCATTATAACATCAAATTATTTAATTTTCAAAACATCTAACATTATGATTTTTTCTATTTAAAACATTATATAATTCATTTTTTTAAAAAATATAATCAGAATTAACAAATAGTTTTTAATATATTTAAATTTTTTGTAAAAAAACGATTATCTATTTTACTTTTCATAGGTTTACACTATTCAAAAACATAAAAAAAAAATATTGAAAAAAACAGACGAAGGAATAAGAATTAATGCAATCTAACACTATTTTATAAAACTAGACAAATGCGTAAAAGAATAAAAAAAAAAAAATCGAGCATGGAATTGATAGTGTATATTATATTGGATCATCGAATTTCAAAATTCTCGAACAACAAGCAAGAATCGCTCGAAACATCATCAAAGGGATTGATTTTGTAAACAAAGCATCATTGGATGAAGGATAGAAAAGCTTTTATGGGTAATATTTGATTTCTCTTATTTTTTCTAATGGATAGACAAAGAGTTTTTCAGAATTTAACCGTTTTTTATATATACAATTGAGAACTTATTTGGTCAATATTTGATAACAATATACGATCAAAAAAGGTCAAATAATTGCTTTTTTTTTTTTTTTTTTTTTTTTTAGAAATCCCAAATTCCAAGAAAATGCTCATCCCAAAAATCAAAAAAATCCCATTTGAACAGGGTTATATATAAATTATTATTACTTGGTTATATTTATATAATTTAAATATTATATAGATATCATAAATTTTATTTTAATGATTTATCTCTTTTTGTATAACTATTAATTCCAAATTTGATAAAATAGTAATTCTTCAAATACTGTTTTAAAAATATTGAGTAAACTATCCCTTTAAGCCATATGTAATAATTATTTATGCAATACGATTAATATCATTAATTGTTTTTTCTTGAAATTGAACAAATTCATTGACGTTGAATTATATAACACCTAAAAAGTAAAAAATTGACATATATTTCAATCCAAGAAATACAAATTCTCTATTTAGAAATTATCAAAGAGGTTTTCAGCCATTTATGAATTCAATAACAATGCAATTCTAATCATTTCGATTTCACTATGCAGCAAGTTTTTATTTATTTAAAAAATACTACTTAATCAATACTTTCAATATAAACCTTGAAAGATATATAAAATTTTTGTTAATCGAAAAAATTATTTTTCTAATGTAAATATTTTTTATTTTTTTATGAGCAAAATTAAATCATATGAGTTAATGAATAAGTAACAACATTTTTCAGAATGTCATAAAGGATTGTATTCTTTATTGGAATAAAAACAAGATAAATTGAATTATTGGGAGATAATATCAAATTTTTAATAGAAAAAATTAAATGAGTATTAACAAAATCAGATTTTATTAATCAATTTTTTTCTGAAAAAATCTTCGAAATAATTATAGAAATCATTTCAATACATTCAATTTTTTGAAAAAAACATTCAATTGTCTTTATATTTTTGAAGGATTATTTTATTTATTTTAAGAAAAATGATAACGTTGAGCGCTTCATATTTTTTATTACAATGAAGAAAGTTAGTCCAGCATTTATGTGGGCTCTTGAAAGAACCAAGAATTATGAAGGAATTAAAAATTTTGAACCTTATGATATGGCAATATGCGCGTTATTAGATGCTTATCATCCAGAATTAATTAATTTTAAGTCTTTGGATCCAAAAGAACACAAGAAAAACCTTGAATTATCAGTTAAGGTAATGGAACAACTCGGAATATTAGTTTACTTTTATCCAGATGAGTTAATTGATTACGAACATATCGATAAGAAAATCCTTCTAACTCAACTTTCAGCAGTTAAATTGATTTTAGCTCCACCTTTGAAGAGAAAGGATACAAACCACGATCAATTTAAGAATCCTTGCAACAATTCAACTAGCTTCCTTTTACATTCTACCAAGACAACTGATTTATAATCTAATGATAGAATATAATAGAATTTTAGATTTATAGATAAATAGTTTTTTTATTTTTTATTCTAAATTTGAATGATCATATTGAATTTTTTCTGTTATTCAAATAAAAACATTTCAACATAAATATCTTTAAAAAAAATCAAATACGGTACAAAAAAATTATTAATATTTCCCCAAAAATAAGATTACTCCTATTATAATATTAAAAATATATAAAAATCAAAAGATAAAACACATAATTTATTAGAAATTGTTAATAAGATAATGTATTCCTTATAGATTTTATCATGATATGCATAAAAATCAAAAATTTTATAGAATGACCAGGAAAAAAAAAAAAAAAAAAAAAAAAGAATATTTCTTATATGAAATAAGAATATTTGGTATCAGAATCAGTTTCTCAGTTTCACCGCTTTTTGCCTTTTGATATTTATATTGTTTTTTTTGTTTTCATGAATAAAATTACTCAAATAACAACAACAAATATTAATAATAATAATAATAATAATAATAATAACAATAACAAGAGGCAATAGTATAATGGCAAGTATACAAGGCTGTCCCCTTTGAGATCTGGGTTCGATCCCCAGTTGCCCCGATTTTTGATTTTTTATTTTTGCTCATTGTTTTTTTTTTTTTTTTTATTGAAATTACTCAAATAAAAACAACAAACATTAATAATAACATCTAATTTGAAGTATGGCAAATACTTTATTTTTCACATCAAGTTTCTCCTAAAATATGACATTGAACGAAAGAAAGAAAAATAAGAAATAAAACCAAAAAAATGGATGATAAGGGATTCGAACCCTTGGCCTCTATCACGCAAGGATAGCAACACTACCGCTGTGCTAATCACCCCTTGATGTTTATAAAAATAAACATATAAATAGTATTTTTAAATTCACAATCTATATCACTATTCAATGATCTAAAAAATAATTGAATAACAGAATATTATTTCACTTGAATTTCATAAAAAAGGAAAAAAGCCACATATCATTAAAATTATGGTTAATTAAAAAAAGGAGAAACTGCAAAAATAAAAAAAAAAAAATATATTGATTTCATCATAAATTGAATATTTATTCTTATTTAAATAAGAAAATCTTTAGAACAAGAGGCAATGAAACCTGACAAGAAAATAATTATCAGTATTTTGTATTCTCATGTTTAAGTATTCACAAATTATTTCAATATTCTCAATATGATTTTGAAAATTGAATTTGTATTGTTTCATTTAATGCAATAAGCCCTATTTTTTATTAAATATAAATTTATAAAAATTGGGTTCAACAAATAGCATATCAAATTCTTGTTTTGTCTGTATAGAATTTTCAATAACTTTGTTTAGTTCATAATTCAAAATTTAAGTATTTATTCTTTTGATATTTGATAGATGAGTGTTCAGCAATTTTTATATGAAATGCAAAAGATTCAAGGAATTCTTCTTGAATTTCTTAATGAAAAGGAATTTGCTGAAGAAAATTCCCAAAATCTAAATAAGTTATTTGATGATCTGAAAATTTGTGATGATCAATACAAACTCAAGTCACTTCTACATTTACTTACTAAAATTGCAAATAATCATTATCGTTGTTCTAATTTTTTCAGTAATATTTTTCAAATTTTGCTTTTATTCAAAAAAGACATAAAAAAGCATTTTTCAAATTGGGACATTTTCAATATTTTTAAAAGCAACAAAAGAATCCTTTTATTTTTGGTTGAAGAAGAATTGATGATTATGGATGATCGTGTAGCTAAAGAAATTGTGACATCATATAAGTGCAAGAAGTCCAAATATCCACAGTATTTTGCACCAGAAATCAAACCTTACATAAATGAGAATTGGTTTCAAGAAGATAAAGAGTTAATTGAAGAAATTAATAAAGAAATTCCTGAAAATTTTTATGAATTGAGAAAAATTGGTGAGAATGAAACCACAATCTGTACTTTAATTCAAAAAGACATGATCAAAGACTTTGTTGTTCATATTAATCGAAACAACCTCCCTCTTGACATGAAAATTGAATCATCAATTTATGAAACCAACTGTTTATTGGTTAAAAAAAATAACATTTCATTAATTGAATATGCAGCATTTTTTGGATCAATTCAAATTTTCAAATACTTGAAAATTGAAGGAGTTGAATTAACATCATTTTTGTGGCCTTTTGCAATTCATGGAAAAAATGCTGAAATAATTCATTTGCTTGAAGATAATGACAAACCTTCAAGTTATCAATGCAAGCAATTTCTAATGAAATCAATTAAATATCACCATAATGATGTTGCTAAGTTTTTTCTCGACAGTTATTTACAGAACGAAGAAGATGACTCACAAGTTGCTTTATTTAAAAGTCTGAAATATTACAATTTTGCATTTATTCAAAATAGCCTTCTTAATGAATCATCATTTGTCGTTTTATGCAGAGATGATTATTACCCAATTGCTGATATCCTTTTAAAGCATAAAAATATTGATATGAATAAGAAGCTCTTTATTTTGAAATTACTTTTTTTAATCGAATTGACTAAAAAATTTTTTATTATGCAGCATTACATTTTGCAGCTCAAAATAATAACATTGAAATTGTTAAACTTTTATTAACAATAAAAAATATTGATGTTAACATTAAATCTGTTTTACAAACTAATTTATATTTTTAAATAATGTTTTCAAATTTTTAATGTTTGAATGATATTCAAATGACTAAATATTTTAATGGCATTATTTCGTAATCTTATTTCACGCCATTGCATTTAGCCTCTCAAAATAATAATATTGAAATAGTTAAACTCTTATTATCAATGAAAAGTATTGATGTTAATATTGAAACTATTTTCAAAACATGTTTTAATAATATTTCAAATAAGATGTTTTTAATCACATTTAAAATATAATGTTTTAATTACATTACAAGTCTAATATTTATATAGAATTTTACTAGTTAATTGAATTATACAGCATTACATTTAGCAGTGCATAGAAATAATACAGAAGTCGTCAAACTTTTACTAGCCACACCAAATATTGATGTTAACAAACAAACAATTATATTTTATATTTCAATTTAGTATCACTTCGTTTAATTTAATATGATTACAAGTAAAGAGTTTAAATAACATTGCATAATATCTATATATTAATGAAATTGCAAGCAAACTTTTTTTAATAAAATTAGCAAATCAATATTTTTGATTTCATTTCAATTTATATGTTTTGATTTCATTATAAATATAATGTTTAAATTACATTATAAATTTAGCTTTTTAACTTCATTTCAATTTGTTTTGAATAGAATTACCAGTCAATAATTTTAGATGGTATTACAATAAGCTTTTATTTTACTCCATTGCATTTTGCTGTTATTAACAATAATATTGAAATTGTAAAACTTTTATTAGAAAATGAAAAAATTAATCTTCTTCTCAAAGATGCAGTTCAACCATTTTCTTTTTATCAAATTTGTTTGCATTATTTAATGATTTTATCATTTTAGCTTATGGAAAAGGTCAATTGATTGGACAGAAAATAGACAAATAAAATCATTGCTTTTAAAAAATAGCAAATAGCAACAAATCTATAAATTATCATGACTTGAGCTAGTTCAAGTATAGATGATTTAATTATTTCAAATTTATTATATAAAATGTATATAACTTACGTAAAATTAAAGAAAATATGCATGAATATTAATTTGATTTTTTTTGATCAAGTTGTTCAAACGAAAATTGTTTTTTGGTGGTATTTGTTGCTTTATTATACTATAATAGTGAAATTTAAGGATTTATAGTCCACTCTCAAATTGACATGCTTGTATGCTTACCATTATACTATTGCTTCACGTTAATATTATTAATATTGGTTGTTTTTATTTGAGTAATTTTATTCAAGAAAACAAAAACAATGAGCAAAAATCAAAAATCGGGGCAACTGGGAATCGAACCCAGATCTCAAAGGGGACAGCCTTGTATACTTACCATTATACTATTGCCTCTTGTTATTGTTATTATTATTATTAATGTTTGTTGTTTTTATTTGAGTAAAAAATTAATCTTTTTATGTTAAAAAAATTTTACCGATTCATACCGCCAGTCGCTTGGCGGTATGTAGTCTCTGTAAAAATTATATAAAAATATAAAAAAGATTTGTTTCTTCAATTATTTTATTTGGATTTATTTTATTTTTCTGAATGATTTCCACTTTTTGAATGTTCTTCAGAAAAGACTAACTATATTAAAGTAAACAACTACAATTTTTAGCCAAAAAAAAATTATTTTTCTTTAACAATCAAATCTAAACAAAATGATCTTTCAATAAATTGACTGTAGAATTCAATGATCTTTCAATTAACGATCTCCAGTTTTTCCCTTGTTCCAAGCAAAACTTTTTGATTTGTTGGGAAATCGAAGGGAGTTTTAGAATTATTATAATAAAAAATTTGAATAAAAATTAGATTTTGTTTTCCACCTTTATCAGAAGTACTTTGTGACGGTTATGGACACTCCACTTGATTTTTATCATTCAATGTTCTATGATGAAAATGTACCACTTGAATTAAACCGTTTTATGCCAAACCACAGAAAAATTGTATATTACGGTTTTAGCGGCACCATTGAAGACTTAGAGAAAACAATAATTCAAAGTGAACACGGTACGCAAGCGTGTGGAACAGTATCAGGCAAGAACGTGTGTAAAAATGACAAATTTGGCATTTCAAATTTCAATGGAAACGCTCCAGAGTCAAAAATTTTGTTTGCTGGGTCCTACGATGATGTTGATCCTGACTCATTAGGTGAATTGATGAACAAACACGGTTCATATATATAGTCGAACAGTTGGGGATCAACTGGCTATGACTCATTTGAGAATTACATGTACGGAACCGTTGCCTACGAAAGTCCAAAAAATGTCTTCATATATGCTGCTGGCAATGAATATGAATTGTTGAATGGAAACTTTAGTGTTTGTGATCCTGGTGGTTCGAAAAATGTTTTGACAGTCGGTGACATTGATGATTTTTACGCCGATGAACAACGAACCTTTTTGATGAGAAGTTTAAATCGTCCTGATTTTACTATTACCTTTAATGACACAGTAATGAGTAGTTTTGATATTTATTTTCAAGGCAATTTTGAAACACAAAAGATAGGAATTATTGACATGTCAAAAGGAGAACAATGTGAAGCAATAAAAGAAAATCAAATTACGTTGCTGTATGGTGACTATTCCAATTGGATTTTTAATTGTATTTTCCGTCGTGGTACTCAATGCTTATATACGACAGAAAAAGAAAAGCTTAAAGAACTTTATGAGAACATAAAAGGTACAATTTATTTCCAAAGAATATTCGACATTGATGAAAATAAAAAGAAAATTAAACGTGCTTCTTACTCATCAACTGGACCTGCAAACATGGGAATTTTAAGGCCTGATGTAATGGCTCCCGGCACAAAAATTATCAGTGCCAAATCTAATAAAAATAGCAACTATTCTCATGGATGTCTTGATGAATTATCTAATGATTATATTTTAATGGATGGTACATCAATGGCAACACCAAATATTGCTGGCGCGATGGCTCTTGTTCATCAATATTTCAATTCAGGAAGATGGATTGAAAAAGTCAATTTAAATGGTGCTACTTCACGTGCACTGATGATTAATTCTTGCAAACATCCATTTGATTCTAAAATGCGAGATATTTTATATGGTCATGGTGTTGTTGATCTTTCAACAATTCTTCCAATTAAAAATGAATTCGGTGTTTAATTAACAAAGAACAATAATAACAATATTGTTTCTGAAAATGGTCACGTTGTTGCTAAATTAAAAGTGAATCCTAAACTAAGTAAAAATAAACTTCAAATTACTATGTCTTATCTAGATCCTATGTTGGACATGGAATCATTTATTCCAATTGTTCGTGATCTTGATTTAATCGTTGTTTCTCCATCGAAGACAATTTTTATGGGTGATCATCTTGATTCAAAAGATACTCAGCATATTTCGACAAATGAAAAAATCATCATCAATGAAGATGAAATTGAAGAAGGTGAATATTTAATTCATGTTTATGGTGGTGCTTTTGTTGATAGTTTGAACTTAAATGAAAAGCAAGAATTTTCTGTTGTTGCATCTGGTCCAATTGAAAACGGTTATTTAGATTTCGTTGAATCTAATCAATATCCGTGTGATAAATGTGATAAAAATCGTCCTGGCTTTTGTAGTTGTGATTCAAATGACAAAACTCTTGGTCAGATTTGCCAGGTGAATATTGAGGAGATTAAAGATATTAATGCATCTTTTGACGTTGGTCCTTTGGAGATAAAAAGAGTTAGATTCACCCAAAATAGTGATAAAATCATTTCAAAAGTGATATCTAAATCTGAAAGCCCTGGAAAAGGCATAAATATTTGGATTAGTGAAAACTGCCATTTATCACTAGGTGAATATGAAATTATTAACGCATTCGAGTTTAATTTTGAAATCCTTAATGAACTTAGCTTCAATTCAAGTCAAGTTTGCGTGGCGATTTTTAATAATAATGATCGTTTCGCTACTTATGGTATAGAAGTTGTGACTGAAGATAACCCAAATAAAGATGATGGTGATGGTGATGATAAAGATAAAGATAATGATAAAAAGAAAGAGGATAAAGTGGCTTTTATTTTGATGATTTGCATCGCTGTTAATTCAGTCATTTTAGTTATATTTATCATTATCATTATAGTTTTATGCAATAAACTCAGTATGTGCAACAAAGGAGAAAATTATGAAAAAGCTTTTTGAATTCATAATTTAATAATTTAATAAACTCAAATGAATTAAAATTTTTGCATATTTTTTTTTATTTTTAAAATTGACAAAGGAGCACAGGTAACCGTTTTTCGTACGTTAAGAAGCCTTAAAAAAACATTTATATCTTATTATAAAAACAAGAAAAAACAATATTTTTTAAATTTATTGATTATTTATATTAGATAATATAATCCATAATGATACATTACATAATTATTTCAAGTGTGATGAAATAAAGTCCTAATGATTTTTTTTTTTGATCATCCAAAGGACTTGTAAATTAATAGTTTTGATATTTTATTTTAGTGCTAAATGATAAAATGATATTATATCTTTTAAATAAAACTTATAGTAGACTTATAAATTTCCAAATCACATTTTTTATTTTTGAAATCCTGGGGAATATTCTTTTCTGTTGAGTGTTTATTTACATTGATATTTTATTTTGTACCACAATTGGTGTTTATAATTCTATTATATTATAATTAATGTTTTGTTGATACGGAATTTTTATTACAAAATATAATTTTTTTAATATATATTTATTTATTAAAGCATATTAAATATAGTATTTTCATTTTGGAGTTGAAAGGATAATAATTTCATGAATATTTATGTTTATTAAAAATCAAAGTTTTCGGAAAAATAATAACAAATAATTGTTATATATAATCATACCAAGCAAATATAATTATTTATCTGCAGAAAAAATCAATTAATTATGATATTTATGTATTTTAATGATGTTTGGAGGTTCTATGATATTTTATTATTAAATTATAATAATAAAATAGACTATTATCTTTAATATAATGAAATTTCATTTCCAAAATAACTAAATACATAAGTAAATTCAGAATAAAAAATGAATAAAATAAAAAAAATTGAGTAGTGAAAATAAATTATTGTTCAATTTGTCAACTTTTTGAATTATTTTTATACTTTGATATTTTTCTTTCATTTGTCGATAAATCGATTTATTTCTGTGTATTTACACCACTTCTATCAAACATGTAAAAACGTTTAGAATTAAAATTCGTACGTTAGTTCTGAAAAGTTAAACTTTTTGATAACTTGGATTTTTAAAACATGAATAATGTTTTTCCCCTACGATAGATTTTTTTTGGTCCATATAAAACTTGCTTAAAAACCAATATACTATATAATATTTCAATATGAAGTCGAAACGACGATTTTCAATAACCGCCAAAGTCGTGTTCCTTTAAATTGACATAAAATGGTTATATTTTTTCTCTTTATCATTTTGAAAAAAAAAATATTTTTAAATCAAAAAGTTGAGAGTTTTTTTTTTTTTTTGTTATTCAAAAAGTTTGATTGACCAATTTATACAATATAAATGAGCAAAATTCAGCTTAATACTTCATGCATTTTGAATTTACCATTTCAAAATTATGATAAGGATTTCACATTTATTGTAAATGGGAAGGAATTCAAAGCAAGCTCAGTTTTTTCAGATATTCTATCTCCAAAAATATCACAAATTCACAAAAATGATCCAACATTCGATCGATATACGATTAATACAACAAATAGAGGAGATTTTTCTATTTTCTTTAAATTAATGAATTTCAATGAAAATCCAATTTCAAAAAGTGAAATTCCATTCATAATTGAAGTCATTGAAAATCTCTGTAACAACTCAATTTCATTACAAATTGAAGATGAACCAACTAACCTTAGCATAAATAATGTATTGACAAATATTCAAGAACATTTAAAATATCCACTTTTTTACACTCAAAAAGTTCAACAAGAAATTGACTTCATTTCAAGTCACTTTTACGAACTTATTGAGAATCAAAAAGAAGAAATAAAAAAGCTTGATGTTTACACACTGAAACGAATTCTCGAAAACGATCATCTTCAATTGAATGATGAAGATCAACTTTTGAAATTTATCAATTCAATTTATGCGAACGATAACAAGTATTCATTTTTGTATGAAACTGTTATTTTCAAAAATGTTAGTTGTGACATTATACAAGAATTTCGACAAATCTTTGATTATAACGATCTTTCAGGCAACACATGGATATCAATTTGCGACCGTTTTGTCGAAGAAATCAAATTCGAAATCAAAGATAAAAAACGATACAAAAGTGAAGTGAGAAGTCAAAAAGGTCAAATATTTTTACCAAATGAACATGGTGAATTTTCAGGTATAATTAATTATCTAAAAAGTCAATCACCAAACAACACTGAAAATGTAGTCAATGTTACTGCTTCTTCTGTTAGTAGCAGTAGTTGTTCACCAGTCAACCTTATCAATTATCAAAGTAAAGAACAATATTATTCACAATACCAATCAGATCAAAATGTTTGGGTTTTGTTTGATTTTAAAGATCATCAAATAATTCCAACTGATTACACAATAAGATCAACTAATTATGGAGGTAAAGACAGTCATTATCATCCAAGAAATTGGGTTCTTGAAATCTCTAATGACAATGTGAAATGGGATACGATCGATAAACAAATCGATTGTCCTTATCTAAACAACCAATTTGTTGTTCATACATTCAAAATACAGCATACACCAAGGAAAGAAGTTCGTTACATTAGACTTCGTCAAACAGGTGTAAACTGGTATAATAATGAAAATTATCTCGCATTTGATTCCTTTGAAGTATATGGAACATTAATTTAAAAAGAAAAAAAATATTTTAATAAATACCTATTCCTTTTTCAATAAACAATTAATTCATATAATAATAGTTTTTTTGTTTTAAACTGATATTTCCTTTGAATTTTGAATGAAAAAGCGATTATCTAATTCACCTTTGATCTTTGACTTGCTTTCACAATCTTTCATTTATTATGAGGGAAATCTTTTTAGCAATTAAATAAATATCACTTTCAATATTAGCATCACGATCAGTTGTCATTCCAAACTCATCGATAGCATATACATGTATTTTTTCTCCAATGATAAAATAATATATATTTTTAACTTAAATATATTTTAAAAAGCTAACAGTATCGTTTTTGAAAAAACTGAAAACTGAGTTGATAATAAAATATGTTAAAACATTTATTAGCTAAAATTCAAATATTCAAAACCCATTCTTCCATCATTAATAAATTCAGTTAGCATTGCCAATTTTAATTTTTCAGTCAAAATATTTCGATTCTTAAAATTACAAATTTCGATTGAATTGAAGCAAGTATGAGCAACAGGGAGCGGCCATTTACTTTCCTCTGCAACTCTTGAGTCCTTGAATTCGACATCGATTCTAAATTCAACGAACGGAATTGTGTCACTCCCAGTTATGAGGTCAAAGCTATTAATTCCAATTTTATTTATGGCAAATATCCTAAATTAGATGATGAAGAACAAATATTTGTTGATTGACATTTTTTTGATAATACTATCATATATTTTTTTAATCAAAAAGTTGAAAAAAAAATTTATTCAAAAAGTTTGATTGACATTTTTTTTGATAGTATGAAAATCTTTGATAATAAAACATCTTTTCAAAATGATATTTCAATATATTCCAAAATACTTGAAATTGATAGATGTATCATACCAGCTTAGATATTGCTGGTATCTCTTATTTCCAATATAATCTCTGAATTATTAACTAAACAGGTAAATATATCTCTCGAGATATAAACAAAGCGATTTATTATTTTTCATTCTCTGCCAATTAAAGTGATTCAAATGCACAATATAATCTCGGAGTTATATATTATTCAAAAAACATCTAAAAAGGTCTGTATTATATAATGTTATCTTCAAAATTTGGAAATAGGTAAGGAATCTTTTCTCATGGTTTTTTACTTCATGAGGGAAAATTTAGATTAATTCTCCATATATTCCCTTAAGATTCTAAAACTTTCTCTTCTAATCATAATATCCGATACTGATTCTTTGTAAATTTAATAACTTTCGAATCTACTGTCCCTTTTTTCTATCATCTTTACTTTTTCATAGTCACTTGTAAAAAAATCAAAGATATCTTTTTCTTTTATGTATACTGAACAATTATTCATTTCGTTTCTGCCTTTAATTAATATCTTTCTTTCTATATTTTCGATATATATAACTTCTTCGACTTTTATTTTTCTTGTTCCGCTTTTAAAGACATATATTTCATCATCTTTTGTAAATGAATATTCCAACATTCATATATTTTTCCTATTAGTAAAATTTTATTTTAATTCAATTTTTATATAAAATAAAGCTGTTGAATGGACAATTCGATGCAATACATAAAGCTGGTGATTTAATACTGAGTGACCATAATCAAAAAATTTTTAAAAAAAATTAAAAATAAAACTAAAGCGAAATACAATGTTTTCTATATAAAATTGAAAATTCAATTTGGAAATTTTTTATATCAAAGAGTATGAAAAAGATTCTATATATAGTCTTTTTTATGATTTACTCAATATTTTCATCATTAACATATTTTTCATTTTCTGCAAAAGCTTCGTTAGTTTTCTGATTCTTATTGTAATCTTCTGCAACTTTTTCTGTATTATACTTTAATTTATTACGTCCATACTGAAAGTTCATCATGAAAGATCCAAAAGCAAGAATCAATAAAAAGCCAATTTTGAACATGATTGTCTTTGGAGAGTTGCTTTGCTTGATATTGGAATTCATTTTGATAAAAGAAACACCATCAAACAACTTATTAATTACTTGATCACACTTTGAAAAATCACCAGATGTAGCTATTGTTAGCAGCAATCCAAAAACTAAGGCCAAATCGTTGTTATATGTTCTTAAGATTCCTATCTGATCAATAATTATTTTAGTAATAAATCCATAAATTTTATCACAGAAAATCTGAGTTTGTGGGCATTTTTCAAATATAAGTTTTTCGATATAATCTTTTAGTTTTGTTTTGATTATTTCACGAATTAAATCAATACCAAATGATGAAATAATCTCAGATATTTTTGCTGCAATTTTGGCTACATAAACCAAAAAAATAATAAGAATGCCTGCTAAAAGAGGAACTATGCTTTTTACATTGATCGAAAAGACAAGTAAAGGATCTCTATCAATAATGCAATTATGTTCATAAGTTGTCTTTTCTCTTACATTTTCCAGTTCAAAATCAAAGCAAAGACCAAACTCACAACCACCAAGAGTTCTTCGGATGAAGAATTTCAAACCCATAAAACCTCCAATAGCATTATTAATTAATTTACATATACAATCAAATAAATCATCAATTCTTTCCGTAATACTCATTAGGATGGATGAACCTTGTGGCTGCTTTTTAATATATTTTAACTCTGGATCTGAAATATATTCTTTCTCGTAATCTTCGCCATCTAATGAATTGATTCGTGATCCAGATTTATTAATTAATGAAAATGGCCTAAATCCAATAAAAAGAGAACAAAATCGATCATTTGCAACTGATGAATAACAATTTGATAATCTCTTGGGAAAAAAACTCATTATTTGATCTTGATAAAAGTTTTTAACAAAATCAAAAATATGCATGTATGTTGAAACAACATCACATTGTGCATCAGAAGGAGGAAGCATCATTTGTAAGAAATCTTTTACTCCAATCAACTTATTATTTAAGAATTCACTATATGATATGTTTTGGTCTTTTGAATAATATTCATGATCTGATTGAGTAATGAATAAAGACCAAGTTTCAAGGATCATTTCACGAAGATATCTTTGGAAAAGCATCCAGGTATATTTACAATTAGGACAATTATAAAGAGAAAATATTTTTTGTGCTTGTATTGTTAAAAAAGTCCGAATGTTCATACAAATAGGGAATTTAACATTGCAAGCTTTTATTCTATTTATATTTATTCGTGTTTCTCTCATTTTTTTAATATGCTCTCTGCTAATTTTTTGAGATTTCATATCTGAATCGAATATCCATCGTCTTTTCAATCTAATATCTTCAATGAACTTGACCTGCATATTGTTTTTTAATAAGAAATCACCAAGAACATCCTCTGTTGAATTTTCATTCAGAATTTCTTGAGGTGAATTATATTGACTCATTAAACAAATAATACGAACTGTTCCTTCATTTCCTTGTCTTGCTGTTCTTCCAAAAGCTTGCTGTATAACACGTGTATTAGATGTATAATATGTTACGATAACATGCAAAGGTTTAAATGGCTCTTTTATATCTGTTCCTCTACCACAAACATTGGTCCCAAGAGATACTGCTCCTTTTAAGCCAGATATTCTATCTGGTTTGATTTTTTCATTTTTTCCATCAAAAATATTGATGTTTTTTATTCCTTTTAAATGAAGATTATGATATACATCATATATTTCATTCAATTCTTGAAAAATAACAAGAACGGGATTCCCTTTTTGATGGAATTCAATAACTTCTTCCATTATTATGAAATTTCTTTCTCTAATGTCTGAACATAATATTATTGGAAGATTAATTCGATGATTTGGCCCATTTCTCGGGATTTTCATTGTAGAAAGCTTATAATGATCCTTAAATATTTTTTTATCAAATTTGTTTCCAACTGTACCACTAAATCCACAAACACTTCCATATAAATTAACAAATATTGGATGTGACACATATAGATAGTTCATAGAAATATCTTTAATGAGCATGTTTTCATTCTTTTTGTCATTAAACATTTCTTTAATGGCAATAAATTGTTGTATGAATCCACTAAATTCTTTATTAGGTTCCAAAACACCTTTATGCTCATAATCAAATGGAATAATCAGACTATATTCTTTTGTAATGACATCTTTCTTATTATTCATAGTCTTTAGATATTCATAATCATTATTAACAATGAATTTCACCTTTTTTTCATTACCTACACTTTTCCTATTATGTTTTTTTTCTTTTGAAGTTTTTTTCTTGTCACATGAATCATTATCGCTTGTTTTAAAATTTTCGCTTGATTTATGCTTTTTGAATAATTTATGGGAATCTTTTAACTTTGCTGAGTCCATTGATTTGCGTTTCTCTTGTGCTTCTTTTTTGAATTCAAGAGATTCATTATTTTCTCTTAAAATATCAATACCAATTGATTTATGTTTATCTTTAAGAGTTAGATTTTTATCCTTTTTTTTCTGTTCTTCGTTTGATAGCTTTTCTGTTGAAAGATCAGTTTCACTTTCAGATATTTCATTTTCTATTTCATTCGGTTTTAATTCTTTATTCAACTCAACATGAGATTCTTCAATGAAATCTTCTTTCTTGGCTGATTTTAATATTTCTTTGGCACCATCAATATTCAAATTTTTGATTGCAATTATAATATCTTCTGCTTTTCTCTTATAATTCTTCTTTTCTTCAACAATAACTTTTTCAATTGAATATTTTTTACCATTTATAAAATCCTGCATATGAACAATATCAATTTCATTGTACATTTCAATTATATCATTTTCAGAAATATCTGTACATTCAGGCCAAATTTGTTTAACTTCATTAAGCACTTGCTTTGTATTCATTTTTTCTTGATGACATTTAAAAACAAATGCAAGAATTTCTTTACCATTTGTGTTCATTGGACGTGACAAAATTGTTCCATTTGTTAATTCATCAATTAAAATGGAGTCAGCTTCATCAATCAATAATGTGCATTCATTGAAGTAATTATGAACTGAAGAAGGATATATTTCCATTATTTTTAAGTACAAGCTTTCAAAATTGATAAATGTTGAGAACACAATATTTGCTTTTTTATTTGTGAGTTCATTTTGATTGCTGAAACCACAAACAGAAAAGTTCATGTTTGAAGGATTATCAAATAATGATTTTTTAAAGAATTTTCTTGGATAGAATTCTTTTTTATATTCGGTATCATCATTTGGCAAATTTTGAAAATTAATATATGGAAGTTCATTGTAATGAAGAAGAACAGCTGATTCAAGATGAAGTTGCTGAAAGAAAGTAAATGAATCATAATAATCTCTATTAGCCAAATTAATATTAGATGATGTAATATGAACTGTTTTTTTAGAAAGAGCTAAAACTGCTGCAATTAATTGAATAATGCATGATTTACCTTCACCTGTTTCAACCTGATAAATAACTCCTTTTTCTCCTTCGTTTTCATTGAGCAAACAAATTTTACAAGCTTCAAATGCAGCAAATATTTGATTAGTATGAACATGAAAATCATTCAATAACTTAGCTTTATTTGCATAATGTTGATATGCATAAATGACATATTCAAGACCTTTTTTAATTTGTTTTGTTTTTGCAAAGTGGAATATTCTTTCTTTTTTGATATCTTCACTTTGATTTTTATCATATTTCTTATCTGCATTTATTTGAATTTCTCTTATTTTATTTAATGTATTAATATCTGTTCTCGTTAAGTATAATGCATCTTTTACATAGAAATCTGGCCTTATTAAATGAATATCATCAAAATCAACATATTTTTCGATAAAGTTTCGATTGTTTGTAATGTCATCAAACAAAATATGAACTCGAAAATCTTCACAATTAAGAAAATCTTTTTTGTTAATGTAAGCAAAGGAAAATCCTGATGAACAGTATGGAATGAAATCATTTTCCACATCTGACAAATTATATAAAGGAACATTGCATAATAATATTCTAATCAAATTTAGATCAAATCCTGTTTTACAATATATAAAAAAAATATTGCTTGAATCAGAACTAGACTCCATTGTCCCATGTTTAAATACATCTGTCATGTCGCTAGAAAAGAAAATTAATTCGAAATATGGTGTTTCTGATTTATATTTTTTGAAAGAGTTTTTATTATCATTTCCTTCTGGAAATCTTGTATATAAATAAAAATATCCATTACTAGTGAAAATTTTTTCATATTTTTCTAAAAAATTGAATAAATCAACAGAATTAATATTCAAATTAGTCGCAATTCCTTGTTTCATTGCTTTATTTGTTTCAAAAATGCCATAATTAAAATGTATTTCTGCAAATTGATGAGTTTCAATCGTTTTTTGGATAAATATTTCTAATATACGTAAATTTATTTTAGACATAAAACAAAGGACAAGGGTAAATCCTGAGGCAGTCATAATATCAATTTCCATATTTATATAAGGAATAATTGATTCATCTTTTTTTTGGAAATTATTTAAATTTACACACAATATTGCAATTGGAGAATCAGTAAAATACCATGCTCGTAACTTAGAAAAATTAATGGAAGGTTGGAAAAAATGTATTTGATATATATCTTTATAAATATAATAATATCCATCTTGATTTTTTGATAATTTTTCTAAATGATCTTGATTTATTTTTTCGAGAAAATAAGAAAAAGAGTTGGTTAATGATGGCGATTCTAATTCTGAAGTAATAATGAAATTATGACCAAATAATTCGTTAATAATAGAAGTGCATTCGCATAAATCTTCTTTAAATTTAAGAGATGCTTGGGTTGTTGCTAAATTTTTATCATAATATAGAGATGCAATTTTCATATATCTTAATATAAAATCATTATTATTACATTTATGATCATTAAAGTTACATAATAAATATAATTGTAGAGATGGATCTAAAATCGGCATTTTGAAATGATTTAAGTCAAATTATAAAAGCAAATCTGCTAAGAAAAATATTTCCAGTTTAAATTGAATCGTCAATTTTTTTTTCCCAGTTTCAAATAAACAGTTAATTAAACTATTGAATTAAATGTGGGTAGAAAACCGTCCTATTCAATTATAAAGTTATAAAAATTTATTTTAGAATTAACTCAATTTTCTATACTACAAAAAAAACTTTATTATTAAATATATGGATCCCCTTTTATCATTGATAAAAATGCTTTTCAAAAATAAAAATAAAGAAAACAATGATGAATCAATTGATGAATTCTTTGAAAATGGTATTTCTTTTCCTCAATTTATATCAATTTTATACAACTTAGAAATAATACCTAAAGTAAATCCAAATCCAAAAAATATATTTCAAAGGAGAGAAAACAATAATATTGCTCTGAGATATCTTTGTCAAAATGATGATTTTTTCAGCAAATTAAATCCTAACTTAAATTCACCTCAAGATAAGACCAATTTGCTTTTAGATATTCTTTCTAAAAAATGTTTTCAAGTTAATATTCAAGAAATTATTGACAAATCAAATTTAATATTAAAAAATTATCAAATCCAAAATAAAAAAGAATTGGCCAATCCTTCATTTATATTACGACTATTAAATTTTTTAACTGATAATGAAGTTAAAATTGATCAAGATATTACCAAAGATAATTTTAATGAAATCATGATGAAATGCTTTGAAATTGCAAAAGTTCCATTTTTTATTAACTATGAATCAATGAAAATTAATAACCAAAATATTCTCTATATTCAAATTCAATTGATTTTTGATTGCTATTCGGAGAAAATAAATGGTTTAAGATATGAAGATGTTCAATCAGAAATACAAAATAAAAATGAAGAAGAAAATGATGAGAACAATAATGAAAGAGAAAAAGATGAGAATAATGATGGAGCAGAAAAAGATGAGAACAATGATGTAGGAAGAAAAGATGAGAACAATAATGAAAGAGAAAAAGATGAGAATAATGATGAAGGAGAAAAAGATGAGAACAATAATGAAGGAGGAAAAGATGAGAACAATAATGAAGGAGGAAAAGATGAGAACAATAATGAAAGAGAAAAAGATGAGAATAATGATGAAGGAGAAAAAGATGAGAACAATAATGAAGGAGGAAAAGATGAGAACAATAATGAAGGAGAAAAAGATGAGAATAATAATAATGATGAAAATAAAGATGAAGATGAAGATGATAATGATAATGGTAGTGCCATAAAAAATGTAGTTTTTAATATAAAAAAACAAATTAATAGAAAGAGGCCCACAGTTCAATGGAATCTTATCAAAAAAAATGATGATATAGAAAAAAATGATAACAAAGAAAATAAAGAAAAAAAGGTAATAAGAAGGACGACAATAAGTCAAACTAAAAATTTATTTGATGAAGCCGAAAATAATGATACAAATAATGTTGATCAAAATATTGATGAAAAAGAGGATGATCCTGTATTTGTAAAAGAAATGACAGATTCAATAAATTATACTTTTGATTCACATGACAAAATCAATGAAATCAACTTTTCTAATTTGGCATTACATGAAAAAAAAGGTCTTCTCCGCACAATTGAAAGTTTGGCTAATAATAATTTTGTACAAACAAATATTTCCCTAAATACGCTTGAGGATGCTCTTAAAAATGATTTTGTACCAAATTTTATCATGAATTATCTAAAAATCTATTCAATTGATAAAGTCAAGTTAACACAAACATCTCAAGAAAATAAATTTTTATCAAAAAACAATATAAACAATATAATAGCAGTAATTAATTATCTTATAACAAAAGAAAATATATTTAAAACTTTAGTCTTTAGTTTTGACAATCCTCTTGAAATAGAAAAATCTATCTTTATATTATTCAGAGCTTTTTTAAACATATTTTTTATAAACAAATCAAGAAATGAAATGAAAGATAGAATTAATCTTCTTGGATCTAATTTATATAAACATTTTTTTCTGGTAAAGAGTGTTCAATACAATTTATTGGCTTATTTGGTGAAATTTTTATATAGAATGTCAATTGAAAACAATGATAAAATAACAGATATGTATACTGATTGCCTTAAAGAATTATCAATACCTAAAGTTTTTTTTGAAGATCAATTGGCAGAAGTTATTAAACATAAAATTTATCCTGATTCATATTTTTATCAATTGCAATTCGTGTTTAACTTTATAGATACAAAAATGAAAGAGATTCATGTGCTTGAAGTTTTATTTAATGCCTCAAATAAAATTAAAAAAATTAAATGCCAGAGATATGATATCATTGCATCAATTGTTAAAACCAAAAGGTCATTTCTTGATTTAGATAATCAAAATTCATCATCAAGAGATGATGAAAGTTATAAAAGGTTAAGAATTACGAAAAGTGTTTTTGTTCCTTTAAATAAAGTTAGAAGTGGTACAGCCTATAAAACTATTTCATATGAAAAATTAGATAATGACTGTTTTGAATATTGGAATCCTCCTGATGACAACATTAAGTTAATTAATGGGATATTAATGAAAAAACGTAGTCCAAGTGAAATTATTTACGATTATTCTCAAATAATGTCTTCAAAGATCACAGACTTAAATCAAAATGAAAATAAAGGTAAGACTCAGTTACCTCAAATAGATCAAGACCTAGAAACAAAATTATATAAAATTTTTATTTATAATGAAGAAGAAAAAAATTGGGAATTTAAAAAAGAAATTTTCAAAAATTTTTGTATTGATAAGACAATTGGAATAGGAAATGCTTCTGCACCATTGGTTTTTTTCGCCCAATCTAATGAAGATGATGTCAAAGCTATTAATTCCAATTTTATTTATGGCAAATATCCTAAATTAAATGATGAAGAACAAATATTTGTTTATGCATTATCTGATAAAAATTTAACAATTCTTGGTTCAAATATGAAGAATATTGCGATTAACACCGAAAAAAATGGTATTAAACCAATCTTTTTATTGCTTCATATACCAAAAAGTAAATTAAATTTACCAAATCTTCCAATAATCATTCTACAAATTTATATCTTCCTTTTTTATACTTCAGATTTGGTGATTGTGATTGTTAATGAAGATGCATTTTATTATCAGATTCCATTGACCAAATTTGTTTATTCAATTTCTCAAAAATATAAATTGGCTAATAATGAGAGTTTGAATGAGAAAATTCTGTTTGTGATAAAGAATGAAAGTTTTAATTATGATACTGAAATTGCATATGTAATAGATAATAATCAAAATTACAATAAAATGATTGATGGATTCTTGGTCAGACCTGATTTATGCATTATTAATATTGATGATATCAATACATATGATATGTTCCTAAATATGATGATTAATATTCTACTCAATTCACAAAACTCCTTCTCAAAAATAAAAATTTGGTTTGATAATTTGCAATTAATAAACATATGCACAATATATGTTCAAATCAAAATTAATAAAAATTTGGATTTAGTGAGGAGAATGATTATCAAAAGATATGAAATGTTAAAAGAGAAATCAACAAATAACGAAGATCCTCAAAAAGAAACTTCCAAGGTGATTAATGAAATACATAGATTTTTCCCAAAAATAGATAAAGAAATTCAAGAAATTACTAAAACAGCATTATATCAGGCTTCAAGAAAGGATTCGCTTTCTAAAGAAAAAAATTATTCATTTGAATTAAAACAAAGTTCTCGATCAAACCTACATAAAATATATCATTCAATAAAATATATGCATTTTATATCAAAAAATCAAAAGGAAAGAATCATTCGTAATCATAAAATATTTTTGCAAAGTGAACTTCTCAATATTATTAAGCAAAGTGACCAATCATATGCAAAAATTTTTAAAGATAACAATGAAATTCTTGAAATACAATTTACTAAGGACAAAGCGAAAATAGAAAAATTTTTCCAAGAAATTCATGATAAAACAGCAAATATGGGGAAAACGGTTCAAAATGATCCATTAAAAGAAAAAAAGAAGAAAACAGATTATGTTCTAAAAGAAAATGAAAATTTAAGAGAAGTTCAAGTTTCTGTTGAAATTGGTAATGATCTAACAAGTCTCATTGAACAAGATTTTTAATTTTTTGTAATTTTTTAATCTTTAATAAATCATTTAGCAAAAAATCATTTATATTACCTCTTTTTGGATATACATGTAACTGTAAATATTTGGATTATATTTTTTATATTTTCCCACTTTGTGAACTGTTTTCACAAAATGGAAAAAATATTCAAATTTTTATAAGAATTTTCACAATTGAAAAATGGTACAGATAAAAATTGGACAATCATTTTAAGGTACAAATCCAGTACGTTATTTTTTGAATAGGAGAACGTTTATTATTTGAATAGTTGCATGTCTCTGAAAAAGTTTAAATTGACTAGGTTTGTTTTTGACACTTATTTTACAATTTAAATAAACATTATGACATGTTATATGAAATGGATGAAAACAATCGTTTTTTATTTAACATGTCATCTTATTCTTTGAGAATGTCAAAAAAAATTGCGGTTACTAAACGTACTGGATTTGTACCTTAAATAAAAAGTCATTTAATATGAAATCATATAGAACTTTTTTGTTTTATTTAAGAATAATAAATTGGAATTAAAATCCATAAAAAAAATTAATGAGGTACAACGTATTGTCTTCATTAAGTTTTGAAATTAGTTGGATTTATTTTGAAGAATATTTAAGCTATTTAAAAATCCTTCAACTTCACTTCTTATTAAATCATCAACAGAGTCAAACAAATTTTAAATGCTTGAATGAAAGTCAGAAATGGATTGAATCACTGATTTTGATTTGATTTGCTGAATATGATTCGTTTGGCTTTGAATTCGTCAAAGGTTATGATTTTATCTGCAATAAGATAATAAGTGAATTACTAGAACAAAAAAGATCTGTTAATAGCAAACAAAATTGTTCACACCATTCTCGGCTTTGCTTTTTTTAAAGTATTCAATTTTTTAGCTTTTTGAATACTCAATTTTTTTTAGTATTGAAATTTTGAATAGAAGAGTATAATAAAATGAATAAAAAAGTATATAATATCATAAAATGAATAAAAAAAGTATATAATATCATAAAAAAAAGTTTACTGACGTTAATTTAGCATATTTTAAATATAATTTCCATGTTAAAAAAAAAAAAAAAACATTCGCTATAATATATGATGCCAATTAAATTTCAAAATTTTCAGACTTACTGTAAGATATGCCGTAATAATATCTGTATAAAATTACTTGAAGCAATTTTTAGTTGCTTTTGACGAGTGTATCATTGAACAACAATGCTTTTTTTTAAAATAATAAACATATATATGGCCAAATATTTCGCCTTTTATATAAAATCATCAATAACTCAATGAAAATCTAATGAACGCTTGATTTAAGATAATATATTATTAATTATAGTTAAATAATTGTTATTCTCAGAAAATTTAAAATAATTCTTCTTTATTTAAGAAAAATACTCCCCCCTTAATATAGAAAAAAAAGGGGAATTCTTATCGCCCCCTATACTTATTGACCCCAGAGGTTAAGGTCAATATTGACCTTGTATCGTACATCAGAAAAAAAAGTTCGAAACTTTTTTGCACTTTTGAAAAAAAAAAAACCATGAGCTACTCATGCTTTTTTCTCATTTTTTCAAGATAAAAAAAATTATAAACGATTTTTTTTTATAAATCGATATTGGTCTTTATTTTAAGCATCTACTAAATAAACAATCAACCAAAAGTATTTTTTACGCCATCATTTTATTATTTTAAAGTATTTAATTACGCAAATTTCAAAATTTCGCTAATATTATTAATATTTGATATTATATTCTTTCAAAATCATAAAGGATTCATTTTATTATAAGAGATACAGTCTATATTTATTGCTATTCACCCGGATTGCACATTTGATTTCAATTTAGCTAATATTTAATTAAAATTATTATGATTATTTTAGTTTTTCTTTCTAGAAAGTAACAAAAAGAATGATTGATAATATATAAGATACTTGTGAATGCTTGTTTATTAGTGTGTGCTTATAATAAAAATCATATAGACTGTATAATAAGATTTTTTTGTATTGATAAGTTCCGTGATTAATAATAAGATATTTATTTAGAGTATATGTTTATATTAAAGGTTCCTTTCACAAGTATCTTATATATTATCTTGAAAAAATGTGAAAAAAGCATTAGTAGCTACTAATGCTTTTTTTTGCAAAAGTGCAAAAAAGTTTCGAACTTTTTTTCTGATGTACGATACAAGGTCAATATTGACCTTAACCTCCGGGGTCAATAAGTATTCCCCGAAAAAAAAAAAAAAAAAAAAACGAAAAGTTTTGGAAAATTGCATTGAGAGACAGAAAAATGAATAGATAGGCAATGGTCAATTATACATTAAAATGTAAAAATGAAAAGATTTTAAATTTTTAAATAAAATATTTTTCAATGTTGTAAAATATCAGGTAAAAAAAAATACAAGATTCATTTGTTTCTATTTTCTTATAAATTTGTCTGATAGGAAATCAGGTTATTAAAAATACAAATCAATTTTTTGATTCACGAATTTTGTTTGCTAGTGAAATGGCACGATTTTTTTAAGTGGGGCATCCATTTGATTTCATTTAATATTATGGATGATGATATTCCTAAAGATAAATTGTTAATTTCAATTGATTATTTTCTTTGATCAGGACGAAAGCCATAATTCAAGCTTCCTTTTCAAGGCATTGACAGGAATTGATTGAAAATTTGAAAATAGACGGCAAATGAAAATTTCATCAGATATTTTTCACATCAATTATTTATTGAATAGATTTCAAATAAATGGTTTTACTCCAAAAACAGGAATTACAAATGAAAAAATAATGTTCTTTTATTTTCAAGGATATGATCAGAGTGTTCTCAATAAATTGATTCAAATTTGTCCAATTCCTCCAATTATTATTTCATCAATATCAAATGAAAAACAATTAAAAAAAATGCCAAATCAACATGAAGGCCTCAATTTATTTTACCCCCGAATCTTTACAAGTGAGAAAATTTTTGTACGTTATTAGAATAAATTTTAACGAATTAAAATTGAATGAAATTGTGAGAGATAATTGAATCAATAAACGTATAAAAAATAAAAATGATTTATAACTAAAGAAAGAAAAAAGATTTTATTATATACATTATATATTTATTAACATTATACCAAGATACTTTGATGATATTAAAATGAAGAAAAAAAAAAGAGGTAAAAAACAAATAATTCTAATATCCTAGTCAAATGAAAGAGATAGGTAAAAATTGAATATTGGTCAATATTATATGTCTAAAATGTTTGTTATTTATGCACTTATCAGCATTTGAAATTTTTAATTTTGGTTTTCTCTGATAATATTTTTAAAATATCCGACTAAGCTTTAAATTTCGTTAATATTGGCAAAAGAAAATATAAACTTCCTCCAAAGGTATTTGTGAATATCAAATTAAAAATTAAAAATTTTGACTTTTCTTCTCTGATATGATATTATTTGAGAATTTTTGAAAGAACTAAAAGAGATATTAAAATGAATCACGCGGATTCTACGTTGATATCAATGGTAGAATTAAATGAATAAATAAAATTGAAACGGGCTATTAAAGGTAAAATAATAACCAAATTATTAATTTAAATTTTTGAGAAAATATAAATATGTTTGCGAAAAATAATGTTAAAATAACTGAAAAAAGAAGTGTAATATGGAAAAATGATAGAAAAGCGATTTTTTTTGAAAACAATCTCGATTAGTAAAAAATAACAATGAAATAAAAACTTAACGCTAAATGAGAACATGAAATAAGAAAATAATATAATTTAAATGGTTTATTTATAAAAAAATTGTGTGAAAGTGGTAAAAAAGTAAATAAAGTAGTAATTGAGACAGAAAAATTGGACACGAAGCTATACAATATATAAATATGAGATAAAACATGCTAAAATTGACGATTTGAATAAAAAACTTTGAGGTTATAAGTATATTTAATTTCGAATTTTCGAAAATCAAAATTCCATTGAAATTTAAATAAAAGAGCAAAGAGATCTGGCTGTGTAGGCATATGCTATGTAGAAAAATAAGTTTTATCGATTAAAATTAAGATGGTGGAGAAAAAAGTAAATTTGAGCTGCTCATCTTAATAAAATTTGCCAATGTGATAATAAAATAAAAGAGAAATAAGATAAAAAGTCAAAATCGAATCAAAAAAACTGATTTTGTAAAAAAAAAATGTTATTTGATAAAAGCGAGTAGAAATTTGTTAACTATTTGAGTAAAAAAACAAGTAATCCTTCTTAATAAGGACCATTATTTAATTAAACATAGCTTTGATACTGAGAATTTGGGCGTTGAATAAAGAAACTTTGTAAATAAAAAATAGGAGTATTACAATAGAATTGCAATAGCCATGTCACTTTTTTGTTTTGTTAATATAAAAAATGCTTCTGATTTTGATTTATAAAATAAAAATTTATTCATAAAAACAATGAATTGATTTTTTTATAAATATTTAAATGCCTGGTTTGAAGGTTTTTTTAGAAAAAAAATTTTTTATTGTAAAGTTAACGAATTTAATAATTCTTTGCTAACTTGAAATAAAAATTCTAACGTACAAAAATTTTCTCACTTGTAGGAATTCGGTATTTATCAAAATCTTTCTATAAATTGATAATTGATGAACTAAATCAAAAACAAGAAGATCATGAAGAACCAATTCAAAAACAAGATTCATTTATCTTAAATTATAAAGTATATGATGAAATTATAAATTCACAAACATTAAGAGATTTTAAAGATAAAAATCATATATCAACAACTAATATTTTCCCAGTAAAGTCAGATTCTTATAATCTTAACGATGCTGGACCAATAGCTAATGAATTAATTAAATTTGGGTGTATGCATAAAAATAGAGTTTTTTTAAAAATTTATATGTTGATTGAAATAAAAAAATAACTAAAAACAAAATTACTATTATTGAAAGCTTTCAATACATTAAAAAAATAGCAACAAATGAAAGATTTAGTTTTTTAATGTTTTCAATAAAATATAGCAATTAAACAGAAAAATACTCTATGTTTTTTTTTCTGAATCATCATCAGTATTTTCTAGGTCACTTAATTCGCTTTCACATCTATATACACTTGTAAAATCAGAATTATCAGAAGTATCGTCATCGCTAGATTCGCGAAATGAAAATTTATTTGCTTCAAGTAACATATCATTTAAATCTTTGTTATTTGTTGTTTTAACCCAATTATCAAAATTGTTTCTGTTATGCCTAGGATAAAAAGCCATTTTAGCTAATTTATAAGCCTTAATTATTCCAGTTACACAATTGCAACTCATCAATATATCAATTAAATTATGATCACCTTTCGATGCTGTTTTAATCTGATCTGGTGTTGAATAGTTTAAAATATACAAAATGGCATCAGGACCATAATAAGGAATAACGATGAAACGGTCTATCATTTGTTCCAATGGAAATTTTGAATTACTTGTACAGGTTTTAAACTTGTTACCCCGACTTTCGAAGAATTTGAAAACAGAAATGAAACAAGGTCTATACATATTTTTGAAATTTAATGGACAAATTTGACAAATCAGCACCATGCTCCTCGACAATCTCAAGTAATTTGAAATTTTTCTTGTATGCTGCTAAAGATATGTAAGTATCATCATAATTTATATAGGAATTGAAATCGATCGTTATTTTATCAAGCATAATTGTGATGATTTCCAGATATTTGTTGATTTTGTTTTTGGTTGGTGGGCAATTAATAACTGCATAAATTAATGAGTTTTCAATTTCATGATGTACATCATTTGAAAAATGATCTGGAATGAACGACATTAAAAATTCACATAATTTTGGATCTCCTCTAAGAGTTGCCCGATAAAGAAGCTTATGTTCCACGATAATTTTGTCATTACATACTCCTTCTATTGAAGCTAATTCTTTTGCTTGTTCTAGAGTTCCAAGTTTAACAATATAATAAAGTAAAGGAGGATTCATTTCTCGTGAAAAATCGAATCTTTTTTGAAATAGAAATTCAATAAACTCAAATGATTCTTCATTTATTGAGTATCTTAAATCAACATTCTTAAAACTGCATCCTTTGGAATATAAGAAATCAACTAATTCTTTGTTTTCAAGATAGCATGCTTGATTCATGTATCTACTACCCCAAGTTATATTTCTATAAATTTCTCTTTTAAATGAATATACACTTTCATAAGGAATAGTAAATACTTCATCCAGATATTTTATCAATTGAAAATCTTCAGTGCCAACAGCATCCAGAAACATAGTTCCAATTCTCTCTTTATCATAACTTTTCGCACTTCCTTTTTCAATGAGGTATTTGACAACATCAAAATGGTCTTTTAAAACAGCAGCTTCAAGAGCTGTTCTTTTTGACGATGTTTCTTGATTTATATGAATACTTTTCTGATTTAATAAAAAATGAACAATATCTAAATGGCCATTCTCAGCAGCAGCAACCAAAGGAAGGTGCTTTTTGCTTTTTTTTTTGGCGTTTAGTTTTCCATTTTTGTTGAAAAAGCATTTGACACAATTTAAGGAGCCATTTTGACATGAACATATGAGTGGCGTTCTTGAATCTCCATCAATTGCATTGATCATCATTTGAGAAATTTCAGGATTAGATAGCAAATACTCAACAATGTGCTCATGACCTCCCATGCACGCGTAATGCAAAAGTGTTGAATTTTTACTTGGCAGTAGAAAAATCTTCTCAAAAAGTTCTGGTTGAGATTCTTTCATTTCTTGAATAATGCCGCAAATAAACTTGACGATTTCTATATTTCCATAAAAGCATGCATTTTGAAGTGGTGTCATTCCTGCTGTTAGTGACGGTGAAAAGATATCGGCTCCTTTTACCCACAAATATTTGATAACATCGAAATTGCCAACAGTGGCTGCATAATGGCTCGGAAGGCATCCCTCATTGTCTTTCGCGTTTAAATCCACATTTCCTTGTTCTAGTTGTCTGATGATATTTAAGTTGCCGCCAATGCAGGCAAAATGTATTGGAGATCTGCCATTATTATCCAATTTATTCATTTCGTCGGATTCAAAACCTGATGGATCTAATAGCGATAATTCCTCAAGGCATTGTTCAGCAGAAAAAAAGGCGCATAGTGAGGAATATGTTGGTTTAGAATTGAGAATCTTTGGTAGCTTATAATTTGATATTGTTAAAGTCTTATTGTAGTTGCTTTGATCATCACCCATTTTCGTAATGAGTTGAATAAATTTATCTTTATCATCATCAATAATCGCATCAAGAATTTGGATATTATACGAATTTTCGATTTCTAAAGTGCCTGAATTTTTAATATTTGCTTTGTTATAACGATTTACAGCTGATTTTTTTCGAGGGTTTATTGAATGGAAAAGCAATTAAAAAAATGATTTTGATATGAATTCTCAAAATTTAATTAAAAAATAAAACAAAATTATCAATTCAAAAAAATTATATTTGAAGTATATTTTTAGTTTTAATTATTTAATTAATTTTAATAATCCATCAAATTTAATTATATAATAAATTTAAAAATATTATTCAAGATATAACAAAAATATTTTTTCTTACTTGATTAAATTTTGAGAAATTTGAATTGGAAATTAATCATAAAAAAATTTTTAAAATCTTTTCAATTGAATGTCCAAAATTTTAGGTTAATCTTGGAAAAAATGAAATATTTCCTCATTTTAATTTGTTTAAACTAAAAACGTTAATAATCATTTATTTTTCTTTATTTCAATGTTATAATCAACAATGTCGATTAAAGTTCCTCATCATAGAAGCAGATTTTTTTGAAATTTTTTCTCATTTCTTTTAATGAATATTCATACGGTATTATTTGGATTATTTATTTTTTACTGTAATATTTATGCTCTTTTCATTAAACAATCAAATATACAATTTTAAAAAATAAATAAAAAAAAAAAAAATAGGGGGGTCAATAAGCCTTGGTTTTTGTATTTACAATTGTATACAACTTGTCCGTTTAAAAATTACAATTGTAATTACAATTGTAAATACGTTATTTTCTCGATATTAGTTTTTTATTTTTATCTTGATCTACAATTATTTTTTTATATTAAAAATGTTTTAAATAATTTAAAAATAAAAAGATAAAATAGTAAAATGTTTTTCAAATTAAATAATATTATTTTTGATTCTTCATAAAATAAAAAAAAAAATTATTCGCATTCAAAAAGTTTCATTAATACTACAAATCAAAAAATCGTTATTTTACGAAAAAAGACGTTAAAAAGACGTTTATAGTATTTGTGATGTAAAAAAAATAAGGCCTAGGGGTCAACCGCCAAAAATGTGTCAAAAAATATATTTTTTAAAGATAATGATAAATAAATGATGGAAATATATTCCTTACTTTATATAGTTTATTTTAAAATATTTATTATTAAATTTCATCTATAGGTCCACAAAAGGCAACAACTTTTCGAAAATTAAAAAAAAAATTAACCATAATTCACCATTTTATAAAAAAGTGGCTTTTATGATTATTTGAATCAAATTGATTAATATTTTAAGTTTTATTCAAGAAGGTTATTATGAAAATATTTATTTGCTTAGGTTATCAATTTAAAATTAATTTTTGAATCACAATTTAAATTATTTAAATATCATAATATAATCAATGATATATATTTCAATCTATCATAAAATTGATTTTTAATAGATTTTCTCTCTTATTTTTTAATATTTTTATTACATTTGCATCAATTTCATATAATCATTTAGAATATAACTATCATATAACATTTTATGTAATTAAAGGGCAGAATTATAAAATTATCACATTTAAACCTGTTTTATAATCATTTCAATGGCAGAACAAAGTCTTTTATTAATTATCTTAATGATTTTACTGAATATTTTTAAGAAATAACTCAATTTTCAAATCACAAGTCATTACAACTTTAATGCTTTGCCTTTTTTGGCCCTATAGATAAAATTAGGAAAAAATATTTTTAATAAATAGTATATTCAATGAACTATATAGTTCTATAATTATTATACAAAAATTCTCAGATTTTAAGTTTGCTTTAAAATTTTGACAAAAATTTTACGGTTGACCCCCCTATAAAAAAAAAATTGAAAATTTTGATAGAGAATTTTTAATTAATGACTCCTACAATTCCTCCATAATTTTTAATTTCTTCGTAATATTCATCTCCTTTTCCAAATACAACGATGTTTACATCTTTGTATTTGTTTTCTTTGTTTGTCAACATTTTAAACAATTTTTCGTTTAAGTTTTTAACAAATGACCAAACAACGAAAACAACTTTTACATCGTTATTTTCGATGTTTGATATAACGTTGAATCCATAAATGATTTTATCATTTTTATTCTCCATATATTCTCTTAAGATTCTAAAACTTTCTCTTCTAATCATAATATCCGATACACATTCTTTGTAAATTTTATATCTCTCGAATCTACTGTCCATTTTTTCTATCATCTTTACTTTTTCATAGTCACTTGTAAAAAAATCAAAGATATCTTTTTCTTTTATGTATACTGAACAATTATTCATTTCGTTTCTGCCTTTAATTAATATCTTTCTTTCTATATCGTCGATATATATGACTTCTTCGACTTTTATTTTTCCTGTTCCGCTTTTAAAGACACATATTTCATCATCTTTTGCGATGAATTTCGAGATTTTTTTCAATGCTTCTTCATAAAAAACCATTATATTTAAGTAAACATCACAATTGTATCCATAAAAGTCCGAATACATGATAAACATTTTATAAAAATGAAGTCAAATAACTTTGATTAATTTTTTTATGAAATTTTTTTGAAAAATTTCTTAAAAATTTTTGAAAAAAATTTTTAATTGAATTATCTCCTTTCAAATTTAAAGAGGAAGATTTGGGTGGCTTTGAGAAACAATTTTTTGTATTCAAAGTAGATATATGATATATTCATGCAATATATGGTATACCTTATAAATATCGGAGAGAGAAAATGATTAGATTAGTGAAATATTGCCTTTTTAAATTGAGAGAAATCCGTTATAAAAAAGACATTCCACAACTCTTATTTCATAAGTTTATTTTTCAAAAAAAATTTAATAAAAAAAATTGTGAAATCGGATTTGCCCGCAGCAGTTATGGTCAATATTGGCCTTTATCGTTCTTCAGAAAATAAAAGCTTGGAACTTTTTTCCACTTTTGCAAAAAATACCATGAGTAGCTACTCAAAATTATTTGACTGAATCAAAGATCACACCAATTTTACAGCTTAAATTCAAAAAATTCATTTAATTTTTGGGGAACTTTTTTTAGCCCCCAAAAATTGAAAGGAAAAATGGGGGAAAAAATGTAAAAATGTGTTTTTTAGCCCCCACTTTTTTGAAAACTTTTTCAATTGAAAATAATCGTAAATTTAATTAAAAAAAGGAGCAAAAAAAGCATATTAAAATAAAATAAATGCAAAAAAAAGGTCTTTATATGTTAAAAAACATATAAAGATAAATATAAATCGAAAAATTCTAAAAAACATCAATAATTCTTGATGATTACTCTATTAAGATAAACTATTTAATGATAGATAGAATAAAAAGGGAAAGAATCATTAACTCATACTGGAAATTATATATTATCTCAAAAAAAGCTTTAAAGCTGGTGTTTATATTAACATGAATAAATTATTATATTTCATATTCATTATAAAAATATGAAAGTATAATGTCTGGTTTAAGTTTAAGATCATTTTGGGCAAAAAGAAAATGCTGCTGCGTTAAATAATTTAATTTAATTGATCCTAAATAAGAATTAGTGTGTTTCTTTTATTACCAAAAATTTTGTGAGAATATATGGTTGTAATAGAAACTTTTTGAAAATATTTTGACCAAATAAACCATCAAAAATACATAAAAAAATCGTTTAGTAAAAGCAAAATAAAGTCGTTTAGTTTTTTTTCATGAACAAAAATAATTAAAAATAGAGAAATTCTTTGGTGAATAAAATAATAAACGATATTCGAAAATAATTACACATATATAACCAAAAACGCAAGAAAAATTTTTAGAATATATAATCTTTGATTAAACAAAACATTATATATAGAGAAAATATTATAAATAAAACCTTTAATCATTTTATTTCTATCAAATTCAAGAGATAAGATGTCCTTTTTACCTATAAATAGAGATAAATAATAATATCTTTTTTTATTTTCAACAAATTCTATTTATTTATTTAGAAATATGCATATAGGAGCAACAAAGAAAAAATATTTTGGGAAATACTTGCGAAATGTAAAGTCTATGGGATGCAAAACACTTATGAATAAAAAAAATTGGGGGCTAAAATACAACTTTCAATAAAAAAATAAACAAAAAATCATTTAGCCCCCAAAAAGAAATGTGATATGAAAAATGGGGGCTAGAATGCATTTTCCCTTAATTTTGATATAAGATATAATATAAAGAATACAGATCAATTCTTTACTGTTTTTGTATCATGAAATTCAGAAGATGAGGATAAAAAAGATTTTTGATTTATCAAAAATGAAATTTTCAATTCAAAAAATATGGCTACATTTAGTTCTATTTTTTATCATATAATAAAAAGTGACATATATTAAAAGTCAAATATATTGAGTATATACATATTATTTATTAATTTATAATAAAAAATTTAGTTTTTGTAAGTATACAACATATTTTAAGAAAGCATTGAATATATTACCATTATTCCATTATCGATTGAATCAATTGGACGTAGTGCCTTTTCAGAGTGCAATAAAATGGCAGAAATAAAAATTCCTTCTAGTATGACTTCAATAGGAAGTAATGCATTCAAAAGATGCACATCACTTATCAAATTTGAAATACCGTGCTTTTATCAGCAACTGATGTTGATGTTAAAGAAGCTGTAAAATTAATCACTAATGGTGAATATAATGCGCCTATTGCAACGAGTTTGAAAGTGGCAAAACCACTTGAAGATTTTGTTATTATAGATGAATAACAAACCAAAAAATAAAGATACAAATTTTTAATGATTCATTTGACTTTTATTAATATTCATATTCATATGAATTTCAATTTTTTAAATAAAAATCATAATTGAGAAGGAGATAAATTTAAAAATGTTGATCGGTATAGCGAAATTTATATATTATTGACCTAAACTTTTTCCATAAAAACAACTATTCAATTATTTATTCCATGAGTTCATTGAATATTCAAAAGTTTACAAAAAACATATCAGTAGTCCCATAAATGATTATACTTTTAAGTGCATTTTCCAATTGTAAATATTTACAATTAGAAAATGCATGTTTGGCAATATTAAAAACATAATATAAAAATGATTATCTTTTTAATTTCATTATAAAAAAAAAAGGAAAAAATTGAGTAGTTGGCAAAAAATTGAATGAGAGTCTTTGATTTATCCCCAAAAAAAAAAGATTTGTAAACTTTTAAATACTTTTTTATTTAGTAAATGTAATGGATTCGAGGAAATTGACAAATTCTTTAATTTGATTAAGATCTTTTTCTATTCTATTAATTAACTTAAAATTGTTGGTTTTGATGAGTTCAATTATTTCAGCAAATGAAGGTCGTTCTTCAGGTTGATATGACCAGCATTTATTTATTAATTCTCTTGATATTTCATTGATTTCTTTGGGAATTTCTGCCTTTTTACCATTTCCAACATCGATTATATTAATGTCTGGATATTTACCACCTGTTAAAATGAAAAAGATAACAACTCCAAATGAATAAATATCAACTTTTTGATCATAATCATTTTTTTCTTTCAAAAGTTCAGGAGCCATAAATTTGAGTGTTCCTTGATTGCACGTTTTAGTTTGTGTATCAACATCGATACAATATGAAATACCAAAATCACTTAATTTAACATGCATATTTTCATCAAGAAGAATGTTACTTGGTTTCAAATCTCTGTGTATTATATTTTTTTCATGAACTTTTAACATAGCAAAAGAAATTTC